>OX637348.1:12133011-12226289 GCA_951799405.1 Agapetus fuscipes
TGATCGTTTTAGTAATTGCAATACAATTTAATAACAATTTTGGATTATTTAGTTATTCTTGACTTATAGGTTGGTATGCGGCTGACCACCCATGCTGTAGAAAATGGTTCACTTTGCCAATGTCACCCCTGTTTCAGGGAAGGTCGGCAGGAGTTGCAGGGTGTATGTTCATTTGAGATTCGGGTTTTTATATTGTAGGACTACATGCGACATGTTTAACCACGAACTTAAACACGTCTGTTTTGTGAAAATGCATATAATGTGAATCTCTAATGTAACTTATATTTTGCAACTTAGATTAGATTAGATTAGGTTATTTTTTTTCTTCCTGGGTACGCCCATGGGAACATTTATCGTACATTAGAAAGTCTACCAGCAGAAATTTTAACATATTTCACTGTTATTTAAATATACGTAAGCAAGTAAACTGAGATAAAAATAAATAAAACAACTTTGTTTTTTATTACGGCGAGTACATTCAGTTTCGTTAACAAACCGTTTGCATCTTCAGGTGTCTAAATAGTTACCGAATGGTCCAGATACGGAATCAATCAATGAGAGTGTCATCGTTTGAGGGTGGAAGAGGATGCAGGACGGTCAAGTTTTTCTTTTTTCGTTATTAATTTAATATAAATAATAATAATATTAGGATGATTTATTTGGTGAGCGCTGTTTTTGTGTGTATCACACCTCAAGAGCCCTCTGCGTGCTTGGTCGTCGCTGTAGAAAGCGCCAATTCTCAAGCAAGACCCAGTTGTTGTAAGGTTGGATGGACCTTTCAGTGACCGGTCATTGGTAAAGGTTTATGAATTTTTCAACTCAGCGAAGAGCACATTCGAAATATAAATGGTATATTTTTGTGCTCCGCCGGGATCCGAATCCACAACCTTCCATTTACGAGTCCGAAGTGTTGCCACTACGGACTACGGACCGGTCCAAGATGCCAACGACACGCGTTGTACCTGAGCGGTCACCCATCCAAGTACTGTCCGTGCCCAATGTTGTTTAACTTCGGTGATCTATGGGAACCGGTGCTTTCAACATGGTAACGTCGTCGCCGTTTAAATAAATCTTAAACTTTTCATTCTAATAACACCAAATATTATTGTATACCTTAGCATTGACATAAAATAAATAATTGTAGAGATTACGTCACAGCGATAACCCCTGCGAATGGAAAAGTCAAATATCTTTCCTCGAAAGCAAATAAGTGATGACAAAATCAAATTAAGCACTTGAAAATACGTGGAAACTTGATAATGTAATCAAACTTATCAAATACACACTAATTTACTGACCGAAATTTCATTCATTTTTTTTTCTTAACAATAATGTTATAGGTAGGTACCGTCGGTGTTATGTCAAGGGGTGAGGCGTCGACACTCGAATTTGGGGAAGTGGTTGGCGTAAGGCCGCCCCCCTTACCTGTAAAAATAAATAGGTCAAACTCGCCACATGCGACCACTCCGGGGATAACGCGGCAAGAAGTTACACTATATGTGTAGCTTAGTTGCGTTTTTTTGCGTTGCGTTGCGTTCAACATTGGGTAATTGTTATAAAATAATGCTTGAAAAGATTAAATAATGAATTATTAATTGATAATGTTAATACCTGTTAACGGTCAGGCAAAATAGGTTGGGGAATTGAATTCCTCTTCACAAATCTTTTAAAAAAATACTTGTCATTTGCTGCATGGATTATAGTGCACTTCAAAATTTTCTTTTTCTTGTCAGTTTCTCCCAGGCCCATGTGACTTGGGTCCTTCGCAACAAATTAGTAAATATTGCTTTGCCTTTTCCTTAACAGCCCGGCCGTGCAACATCACATTTTTCAGTAGAATTTATTTTTGCAACATACATTATAGAGTAAGGATGAAGAGAAAATAATAATTAAATTAGGTACCTTTTTCAAAAGGCTGTTTCGATGAATTAGCTGGGAGAAGGTCTCGAGTCCGCGCAGGATTCCCCAAATTGAGTCACTTCTCAATGTGGAAGTGCTGTCCATGTTGATGGCCAATTCATCTGCAAAAAGTGGAGGAAAGTGGTCATCATGAAGCAGAGCAATTGATCAAATTATACCTAGCAACTTGATAAACCGTGATTCCTTGTTAATTGGTATACCCTGAAGCATCATTTTCTTTTGCTTCGCCTATTTGGAATTTCAGGAAAAAAGGGATTCAGACTTAATAAGCAAATTATCCCCCCAGTGCTTGTTTGGCTTATCAACCAATTGATATAAAGATGACCTTTCAATAAAATGGTCTTAAGAATCACATTTTACATAATCTGAGCTAAGAAAAAAACTGTAAAATACGATAGTGTGAGAGTTGTTTTAAATATATTTTTAATAGATTTCCAATTTTCATAAGGCACAATTGGTCCAGTAGGTACAGATTGTCATGCGAAATTACCTCTGATGGACATAAGACAAACAAGCACTTAGGTGACGAAATATCTTTAAAAGGGTACCTACACGAAACAATATTTTTGAGTAAAATATAGAATATGATTCATGGAACTTCTTACATTTTTCATCCATATCCATATAGGGCATATGCTCGCATGGTTGCGTCAGAGTAACCCTCAAGGAAGTCAGTTGCTGAAGATCTTCATCTGATCTCCGTGGATGGTGCAACAATCTTCTTCTGGATGACCTGGCCGCAGATAGAGAGGATCTTCGTTTGAATCCAGCCTGTCTGCGAAGCACACCATCGTACCTCTTGACTGCTTCGTCCAATATATCACAAGTCACCTCTGAAATCTGAAGTTAAAATTTGAGGCCATAAAAACCCTACGAAGATGACTATTCTCAATAAAAATGATTTTTTATATGAGGTTTACAAATAAAGTATAATAAAATTACATTTTCGTCAAATGAGTTTTTGTTTTTTTTGGCTTTACGTTCATTTTTTTTTTTTCTAATAATAACAATTTTTTTGTTTTCAAAATACACAAGTTCACAATTTGATGAGAAATGTGCAAAAATTTACCCAAAAACAAAACATTCAAATGCAAACTCATTATTTTTTTTAGCCATAACATAAAACAGCACTAATTTTTAGACAATGAATACAGATTTTTAATTTGGAATTGCACATGATTAAGCTCAGTATTTTTTTTATTTACTTATAATATTTTACTATCCACATTATATTTAATAACTTTTTCTTAAAGATGTCGACAAACCATTTACACACAACGTAACATTTTTTCTTATTTATGTACATGAAAAAAAATATCAAGTAAATTAAAAAAAATACTTTAACCTACAATGAATTGAAAGTTGTTGGTATCAAATGACAATTGATCAGTGAAGTACATTTGGCTTCTTGGTTTTGGCCACACTTCTCCTTTCGTCGGTTTGAATCTGGAGCCAATATCTGGTATGATATAGCCATGGCCTAAATCACAAATAAAAAAACACACCAACAACAATGCACTAAAAATTGAAAAATTGTTCATTGTGATGTTTAACTTTTTAGGGTTCGATTAAAAACTACACGTCCATCCACTGGGATGGCAACCTATGTAATGAATTAAATGCAATGTAAAGTGTAATGAATTGGAATAAGTGTTTATATTTTATTAAAAATACTTGACGTAGATGTTCTTTTAGTGTCTTTATCAGCAGTTTACAAGGAAGGTACTTATTCTGTACCTATTTTATTTTTGTATCCAATATTTTTTAACTCTGTTCAGTAGGTCATCAACATTGATTTATAATAAGTACGCACTCGTAAATCAATTCAGTACGGACATTAAAATACTTTTATAAAATTACAAAAATTGATAAGAATCCTGATAAGTATATTTTACGTGCCTCGACACCTACTTACGTTTTTATGTTCTTCTTTTTGGTTTAGACCTACATATAAATCTGTTTTTATCCGAATTGCCTTTAACAAAGTTACTTCCTACAAAGTAGATTTCTCTTCAGTGATCTTCCTACCAATATCTTCTACATTATGTTTCCCATGTGATCTATAATCTATAATCTAAGTTGCAAATGTATTTTACATTTAAGAGTCATATAACATGAATTCCCATAAGCAGACACGTACAAGGTCGCGCTTACACATGCCGCATATGGATTTAAAACATAATAAAAAGATGATGTCTTATAATTTGCAGGTGTCTCGGAAACATTAATTGTTTCTTGCTTTACCAGATATTTCAAGCTATAATTCTACTTCTTAATTCGACACATCAAAGCTATAGGTAGACTTATAGGTTGTAATGAGGCTGACCACCCATACTGTAAAACCTGCTTCAGGTAGGTCAGCAAAAGTTGCAGGGTTTATGATTATTTTAAGTTTAGATTTTAAGTTATAAGTACACCTGTAGCATTTGTAAGCGCAAACATACACGTGTTTGTTTATGCGCATGCATTTAATATTAATTTGGATTTTTTATAGGTACCTAATTACCTATATCTTTGCAACTTAGGGTAGGTATAGATTATAAAAAGCATGCCTTTGGTTTTCTCAGAGTCTATTTGGTACTCAATTTCATACATATAAATTAATTTTACGCAAGTTTCCTTTTATATCGATTAGTTACGTACTGAATTAGTAATTAAACAATATATATTGTAAATAAACAGTATGTTTCCAAGGCGTACAGATAAGAAGATACCTACTCAAATAATGTTTTCAACACAAAGCTTTGATCATGCATCAGCTGTTCTTGATTGCCTCACAAAAGATTGAGGTCGTTGACTTTAATCCTGAAATCATTCCAGGACCATGGTTGTTAAATGAATTATAAGCGTTGATAGGAGAATGTCTTGACCCCTTTAAAATAGCAGCAGCTTTAATTATCAAAAATACAATAATGATTAACTTCTTGAGCAGTTTTCTGAAATACATAGTTCTTGTATGACCATAAAATCGACGTTAACAATCGTATCGGAAAAAATATCAATTCTAGGTCTCAAATTATATTACTTTTTACACCTCAAGCTTTGCTTACCTGTCAGTCTAGTGATTGTAGACACGATCAGGTATAGGTACGTAAAAGGGGTAGAAATGTACTTTTGGTAGATTTAAATAAGACACCGAGTATCAATAGGTATATACCAATTCACACGAATAATGCAGTTTGGATCTTATATGCCGAGGAGTATAAATTAAATACGGTCCTAAGCCCCTAAACAGTAATTTTACGTGCTAAAAACTGGTTTCAACACTGCGAGCTGGATTTTGGGAATTTTAGAATGACAAATAGCGCTCATAGAAAACGAGAATTTCTACCATAATGTGAAGGCGTCATGCAGATGCATAAAAAAAAATTAATTGGCATAAATATTTCTAACCTTCTCGTATGTGTTTTCTATTTGTTCTCAGTTTTACCACTATGGTATTTTCTAATCAAACATTTAATTATTTTTTAGTTTTTAAAACTCTGTTTTGTTTTCACTTTTTATTATTTTTTTAATGGACACAAACGTTTTCGACTGCACAGTAGTCATCATCAGGTGATAAAAATTATAATTTTCCTGACCTGATGAACATGACCTTCAACTGGGCTGAAGTAAAAAACCTACGGGCTCTGTATAATATGCCGAGTCGCCGGAAAGCGGAAGTTGTGCGAGACTCAATAGCATCATGGTATTTTAACTCTGATGAAAGAGAAACACCGAGAAAATTTAAGTGTTCATGGTTAGGGAGGAAGACATTGTCGAAAATTGAGAGATAGTTGTTTGGAATCCTCTTTAAGGATATCAGAAATGATTGAGTCTTTTTGATGTTGAACTCTACAAGGTTGTCAGTGCCCCAACGGCTGACAGCTCTGAGATCTGTATTGATCTTTGAAGCTAATGATTCACGAGCAATAGATATCGCTGAACTATTTGAGGGCTTTGCAAAAGAGAAACCGTCATGTATTGTACTGTCATCGGCATAGCAGTGGATAGGAGCACAGGATAGTAAATCATTGATGTGCATAAGAAAAAGTGTCGGAGACAAGACGGATCCTTTGGGGACACCAGAATTGATTAGTAGCAGGGCTGATTTACTACCATCGATGCCTGTTTGGATAGATTTGTCTTTTAGAAAGCTGGATATTCATTCTATGAGGAGAAGGGGAAGTCCAAATGATGACAATTTGTTAAAGAGGCTGGAGTGCCAAACTCTATCAAAGGCTTTGGAAATATCAAGAGCAACAGCTTGTGTTTCACCCATAAGATCAGACGTGTGTGACATAAGTGAGAAGGTCACCACTGGAGCGGTTACGGCGAAAACCGTATTGGTGGTCGCTAAGCAGTTTATGGGTTTCCAGATATTCCAGATATTTAGTTTGAAATAAACACCAAAACGGGTAATCATTTCCGACACCTTCTGTGGGGATCGAACCCTAGCCTGCTGCATGGAATGCAAACGTTCTATCAATGGAGCTATCGACCGGACCGGACAATAATATGAATGGTGCTTGTCGATGTATGTGTTTAATCTTCAATTTAATTCTGGTCGCCATTTTAAGAAGACTTATTAAAATAGGTACACATTCTAATTTTTTTTTTTGGATATCGGACAAACCGTTACGGGAGAATTCGCATTATCCCAAACGTTTCGTTGATGACGTAGCCAACGTCTTCAGGACGTCCAACGACTTCTCTCTGCACGACGATTACGGATGAACTGATAGAGGAGCTTACAAACACCATACCAAAGTAAATAAAGGTTTTGAAAAGATTTTTGTGAAACACTGTGGAAATTCATTTTTAATAAATAAAGGTCTTGAATGAATTGAAACAAGATTTAGTAGGAAGGGTAATTTTATTGATAGGTATTAAATCCATATTTGAGTAGTTTAATAGTTATCACACGCAGACTCCGGGCCCATTGGGTGGCTGGCAGGGGATCCCCCTTTTGTTCATCCTGCAGTAATGTTCTTCTAAACGGTGCTTGGCTTCGTCCACATCCATCACACTCTGATCTGACCATAATTTCTCAGCTGTTGCGCTTGATCTTGGGAAAATTCTGGAATTTGAAAAAAAAGCTTTTTGAAATACAGCTCAGTCCATGGTCTTTCTTATAGAACGCTGCTGTTTGATTGGTTTTAAGTCTCTTCTTTTTCTATAAGATCTTTCGATCTTTGTTACACAGAAGAAAACTTGGTGATGATGTTGGTACACGGCTTAAAATGACAGTTAAATGATGGCACTGTTATGAATTTGCGGTCTACACACTCATAAAATCAAAATATTGTTTGAATTAAGTAATGAAGGTGACATCACATTGAATTATCAAAATTGAAAAATTACGAGATGGTGAAGTTAGTTCCGATTTTCACGCTCTTGAATTTTGAGAGGAGGATTTCCAGCTTTCCTTTCACGAGATATTTCCAGAAGAGCGTTGACAATGGCGTTGACCGTTTGCCATCTCATTAGCTACGACGTGTGTGAGTTTTGGGCATGCGATCTTTCCAAAATCCCCTCCAGGTCTGCTCAATCTCACTTTTTAACGTTAATGTCTAAATCAGTTTTTAAATCGTGTAATCGCTGGATTTGTAACTGACGTTGTAGCTGTATCTTTCACTTTTCACATGATCCAGTCCGGTGCCGGATCGGATGTCACGTAGTGTATGGGGATGTACTGATTGGTATGTTAGTTTTCACACGATCCGGCGTAGTTTTCCGACGATCCCATACATTTTGCGACAGGGTAGACGCTACCAAATAGCCAAAACTGGATTGGGTTAACAGTAAATGCCAACAAGACGACGCGACAGTTTAAATTTGAAAAAGCACAAACCTCGTCAACACGTTGCTATTGTCAACAACTTCAGTCCACATGAAAGCTCCTCCACCGAGAACCAATTTCTTTTGTTCTGCCGTCCCATTAAAGTTTTGAGGGTCACATCGATAGAATTTTTCCCAATCTCCTCCATTCGCCAACTGATCCAAATACCAACAGTGACTAAAGAGCGCTGGTTTGCCCGAAGCTGTCACCTGAAAGAGCAAATCATATTTTTTCATATTGGTAAGTGAACAGTCGAGGCTTAAGATTTATTATGAAAAAAGCAACAACGGCTAACATAAAGTTAATAATACATGCATTCTTTGCATGCAGCATCTTTCAATATCAAAGTTATAGGTAGTTGGGTACCTAGCTACATGGAATGTTTGAGTGGTTTTTCGCATAGAAACGCAAGTTGCAAGGCTGAGAGGGCGCATTGTAATTAGGGTAACCTGTTGTGCACCATACAAAAAAATGTACAAATAGATTAACAATGAATAAAACAAATATAAGATGATAGTATTACCTTATAAGTGAAACACAAATGCAAACGGCTGATGGTGCTTTCACATTAATTACCTACTATCTTACATTTTAGTAAGCTGTGTATAAAGAAGCATAAGTATGTAGGTACAATAAAAGTGCATCTTGTAGGGTATTCATCGTAGAAAATTGCAAGACAAATAGCTATGACAAAATTGTTAACGGTTGCTCGAGATTAACCCATGACAAAAATCAAAATACGTAATTCAATGGTGGAATTTTCGTATCGGTGTAAGTACCTATACAATAACAAAAAACTCACATTACTAAGCAGACTGAAATTGTCATCATCTCTCCAAACGTAAACAATAGTTCCTTCTGGAAGATCGAGACCATTTACAAACACTTCGTGCCAAACCATTGTTGTCTTGTTCAAACCTCTCGCAATATTGAGAATCCGGTCAACAAATAGCTCTTCCAAGTCTGCAAACGATCTTATGCTGTTCTCTTGCATGAAAGATCTGATTTCTGGATTGGATTGCCTGAAATAAGTAATAATTAGTGATGACACATTGATATTTTCGAGATCAAAGAGACTATAAACATTAGTTGTGGAATACAGTTAAGAAATTTTTAAATTATAAGTGCAGAAGTCACTGTGTAGAAGCAGTTCAGCCCTGGGTAGATTATGGTGATCAATCTTCCAAGCAAGCAACAACTGTTGTAGTAGACTATAGAACAGACCCTCAACCAAAATTACACGACAGCATTAATACCTAATACATGCCAAGTCTTTTATTCATCCTTGTCATGCCGAATATTCTCATTCACACATATCCTTCTTCTTATTCTTCTTGTATTATGCAGATCTGATCTGTTTATTGCGGAGCTCCCTCTTGTGATGAAGAAGACCAGCGCTGTTCTTCCATCTTTTGGATGAGCTGCCTGGTATTTCCTGGTAGTTTCTTTTCTGCTATTTCTTAAGTAAGGCAAGCAACCTACCTGGGGTAAAAACAGTATCAAGCTCACATATCGAAACATACAGCCTCGGACATATCTAATTTCACACAAAATAAACATTACACTTTGTACTACATTTTTACCAGCATTCAAAGTCGACTTCGTCTCCACCGATGTGAATAAATTGATCAGGGAATACAGTTGCGATCTCGTTGTAAAGTCTATTGAAGAAGGTGTAGACAGTTTTGTTGGTTGGATCTATTGGACCAAGCATTCCTGTCGGTAGACCATCGTCATCATAGCACTTTGTTAGCAGTTCAGGATAACCAGCTCCCCATGACCTTGTGTGAGCTGAAAACCAATATAAATAGTGGGATAAGCTCTTGAGCAACTTTGATGGAAACATTGAAAAGTCGTCCATACAACTTGTCGAAAAAAATATATACATGGAAGAGGACTCTCACCCTGTTGCAGTCAACTTAAAATTATGATAATTTGCTGTTTTCACGACTCATTCCTTTGCCAAAAAAAACTTTCCGTTTATGGACTGAGTTACCGGCATCTGTGTGGCCACCCCAATTTAACATTGCTCTGTTCCAAACAAATATCAATGGCCACTTATTTTCAGTGTCTCAAACCAAAGGCAATGCAACACACAATACGAATCGAGCACCTCCGCTGTATAAAAGATCGACACATTAAGCGCCAGATCATCTACGCCCGCACTCTAACAAGTACCATAGACCTCTAGATTTCTTTATGTCTGGGGAGTCTCCTAGATAGAATACCTTAAAAAAGGTCTGTAAGTGGGAAAGATTGTTTTTTCGCATTTAATTTGGGATCAAATAATCTGCAGATATATTAAAAAATAACTAAATTGCATGGTAAAAAACCAACGTAATTTTGAACAGTGAACACCAGATTTATTCTCAAGTGGAAAATGATGCCGCAAATTGAAAGGATGGTTTTGTTATAACTGGATTGGTTAAATAATTTATTTAATAAAAATATTATTTATTTAAATTAGATAAATTTATTGTCAAGATTTTCGACCTTGAATCTGAATAATCTACGGACAGAACATGCTGAAGGTAAGACGGTAAAGGTTCAACTGTGACCTTTATCCTCACGTGGGGTCTATTTATCTACTTTTGGGTGACGCTATTTGAATGCAGGATCCTCATTGGATGGATCCTGCAGGAGAGTGGCTTGGCTGGCCATATATAAAAAATAGGAGCGTACAATTCTAAAGGTAGGGTTCCACCAAAATCGTGTGCAGCACAATTTGTTACGCACAATTTGTACAGAACTTGGAGAGTGCGCGCACTGCGCCATTTGAATGGAAGCGTCTGTGTCCACCAACAAAGCTGTGCGGAACTTGGGTTCGCGCACAGTGCAGCACATTTTGTTCGCAGCTCGCACAACGCACACGGCGGGCTCGTACCAAAAATTGACAGATGTTTTTCAGGTTATGTCTCTCATAATTATGGTCGAAGTAAAAGTAAAATTTGAAAAATAAACACGCTTTTTCACATATTTTTCGTTTTATTTGCTGCTTAATATTATGGCAATATATTTTATCCTTTTAATTATAGAATGATACAATGTCTACAAAACGTACATTAATTAATTTCGTTGATGTGTTTGAACAGTTTTCGAGATATCTAAAAAAACCTTCTATATTTTTGTAAACTTATAATTTAGGTAATAAATAATTAAAATCAATAAACATGCGTGATTATTTTCATTAATGTCACACTTTTACAAAGAAAATAAATACCAGGATTCATTTCCATTGCTTAAAAAATCGATAGTTTTATCATGACTTCAATCCATTGTGCGCGCACAAATCAATGTTTTCGATCGAGAAGCGGAAGCAAAAAGTGAGTTCGCGAACACGAGTGCGGCACGTCGAGACAAGTCCACCGCTGGAGCAGTGCGCGTACACAAGTTCGCAGCTGTGCGCGAACTTTGCTAGAATGTTCACGCACAATTTGTTGCTGTTCGCTTGCGCGAGTCGACCGGAACAAACATTTGTTTTGCACGCTGTGCCGCACTGTGCAGCACAGTGCGGCACACTGGTGGAATTTCACCTTAAGAGCTGCAGATGGTTAATGTCATGTAACACCCCATGTGACAAGGTGTACAAGGTATAAAACTTGAATTTTTACCTGGGCCATCAAATTCTGGAATGACTCGGATACCTCTCATTCGAGCATACTCTATAACGTTAGCCACATCTGCTTGAGTGTAGATTAGAGTAGGAAGGTATGATGCCTTTTCACTGTGAAGATTTAAAAAAATGATCAGTAGAGACTAGAGTAAAAAATGGAAAAGGAACACAACACTTTCGCAAATCTAAAAAAAATGAAAAGAAGATTGTTTGTTGTTTTAAAATTAAACTAATTAATGCAAACCTTATTAATCTGATAAAATTCATTGTTTGATTGGTTGTCTAATTTTGAATGAATTTCAATGAATTATTAAAATCTGTGTCTGGCCAGGCAGAATAGGTTGGTAAATTGCATTCCTCTTAACAAATCTACTTTTATTTAAATAAGAAAAAAAAAAAAAAAAAAAGGACGATCCACTTTGGGTCAATTCAGAAAAAAAATGGGCCATCTGAAATAGCCTTTAAAATTAGTTTTAAAAATTGACGTAGCCGGTGCGGTCGATAGCTTAGTTGGTAGAGTGTTTGTACTCCATGCCGAGAGCCCGGTTCGAGTCCCAGCGAGGATGTCAGAAATATAATCCGTTTGGTTGTTTATTTCAAACCCAATAAAATACCGGCAAGGTTAACTCACAATTACACGCTGGTACACATCGCTTGTCACAACGACCCCTTCAGAGAAATGCGGCAGGAAGTTACACTATATTATTATTATTTATTTATTTTTTTTTTTTTTTATATTTATTTATAATAAACGGCTGAAGCCTTTTACATTTTTAGATTAACAGAAGTAGTACAGAAGTTTGTTGCTTAGGGGCCGTCCATAAATTACGTCATCGATTTTGGCCGATTTTCGACCCCCCCCCCCCCTACAATCATCCTATAGTCATTATCTAATGACACCCCACCCCTCTTGCTGTAATAATGGATGAGTTTAATAATGAATAATGTTATATTACTTACATAATATTTTGTATATTTTGTAGAAATTGGTATTTACAAGAACGACGTCACTTTTGGTACTCGTACATCATTTGCCATCATCCGCAGACCAGACTCCCCCCCCCTTAATGCGAATGACGTAATATATGGACAGCCCCTTACAAATTTTATGTATAAATATTATGATTATTACAAGATACATATTATGAATATAAAAAGATTAAAAATAAATGTATAGAAAATAAGTGATCAGTAAGAAAAGAGAAATAGAACATAAATCAAGAAGAATTATATGATTAAATAGATTTTAATGAATTTCTATAAATTCCGATGGACATACCAAAAATATCTATATCATCATTAGTTAGATAATCATTACCGAGTCGATGAAGCCGATACATCATAGTATGCATTATAAATGTTTTTGTTGCAACGTCGCAGTGGAATATATTTCGACTTCTTGTTCGGCTCGGTATGTGTAGATTAATGATTTTCAATAATTCAGGGCTGTCCACCAATGAATTAACAACTTTATACAAAAAAAAAATCATGAAATATTCTGCGATTTTGCAAAGTTTCAAGATTCAAAAAGTTTAACAAAAAACTATAGTTCAAGTCATCAAAACGAATATTTACTTAATTTAAAATTTACAAATCTTAAAAATCTTTTTTGTGTAGCTTAGCAGCGTAGTAGCATAGCGATAAGACTTACCTCAATTTTGGGAACGTGAGGCTCACATAAGGAAAGCTTTCGTCGTCCACAATGTGCCAGTGGAAGGCGTTGAGCTTATTGTAGGCCATGCCATCCAGCATGGCGTAAATGTTGCCCACTGAGATGTAATGGCGGCTGGTGTCGAGCAGCAGGCTGCGGTACGAAAAGCGCGGGAAATCCACGATCCGCGTGCGGTTGATAAACAGATCCTGAAACAAAAATAAGTTTACAGTTTTTGACGTCACACGGTCGGGTTGCTAGGGCGAAGGTGAACAAATATCGCCACCTTAAACGTAAAACTAAAGAAGTGCTGATTCGGGTTGCTAGGGCGAGGGAAGAAGGGGTTGCAGGATGGTCAAGTTTTTTTTTTTCATTATTAATTTTAATAAATCTTCACAATCTCAATACACAAACCCTTAAACTTTTAATTTTAATAATACCAAATGGTATTGTATACCTTAGCAGTGACAAAAAATAAATAATTGTAGAGATTACGTCACAGCGATAACCCCTGCGAATGGAAAAGTCAAATATCTTTCCTCGAAAGCAAATAAGTGATGACAAAATCAAATTGAGCACTTGAAAATACGTAGAAACCTGATAATGTAATCAAACTTATAAAATATACACACTAATTTACTGACCGAAATTTCATTCATTTATCTTTCTTAACAATATGTTATACCGTCGGTGTTATGTCAAGGGGTGCGGTGTCGGCATTCGATTTTGGGTTTTTGAAACAATGTAAAGTTCAAACCTCGCCTGCGCCGTGTCCTATTGACAATAACATTGAGTCTAGTTCAACATTGGGTAATTGTTATGTAGCTAATAATGCATGAAAATATTAAATAATAAATTATTAATTGATAATGTTAATACCTGTTTACGGTGAGGCAAAATATGTTGGTGAATTGCATCCCTCTCCAGAAACCTATTTTAAAAAAAATACTCACTAATTGCTAGTATATTGTACAGCATGAATTATAGTGCACTTCAACATTTTCTTTTTCTTGTCAGTTTCTCACAGGCCTATGTGACTTGGGTCCTTCGCAACAAATTAGTAAATATTTCTTTGCATTTTCCTTAATAGCCCGGCCGTGCAACATCACATTTTTCAGTAGAATTTATTTTTGCAACATACATTATAGAGTGTGGATGAAGAGAAAATAATAATAAAATTGGGTACCTTTTTCAAAAGGCTGTTTTGATGAATTAGCTGGGAGAAGGTCTCGAGTCCGCGCAGGATTCCCCAAACCGAGTCACTTCTCAATGTGGAAGTGCTGTCCATGTTGATGGCCAATTCATCTGCAAAAAGTGGAGGAAAGTGGTCATCATGAAGCAGAGCAATTAATCAAATTATAGCAACTTGATAAACCGTGATTCCTTGTTAATTGGTATACCCTGAAGCATCATTTTCTTTTGCTTCGCCTATTTGGAATTTCAGGAAAAAAGGGATTCAGACTTAATAAGCAAATTATCCCCCCAGTGCTTGTTTGGCTTATCTACCAATTGATGTTAAGGTGACCTTTCAATAAAATGCTCTTAAGAATCACATTTTACATAATCTGAGCCAAGAAAAAAACTGTAAAACGCGATAGTGTGAGAGTTGTTTTAAATATATTTTTAATAGATTTCCAGTTTTCATAAGGCACAATTGGTCCAGTAGGTACAGATTGTCATGTGAAATTACCTCTGATGGACATAAGACAAACAAGCACTAAGGTGACGAAATATCTTTAAATCGGTACACGAATGATTCATGGAACTTCTTACATTTTTCATCCATATCCATATAGGGCAAATGCTCGCATGGTTGCGTCAGAGTAACCCTCAAGGAAGTCAGTTGCTGAAGTTCTTCATCTGATCTCCGTGGACGGTGCAACATTCTTCTTCTGGATGACCTGGCCGCAGAACGAGAGGATCTTCGTTTGAATCCAGCCTGTCTACGAAGCACACCATCGTACCTCTTGACTGCTTCGTCCAATAAATCACAAGTCACCTCTGAAATCTGAAGTTTTAAAATTTGAGGCCATAAAAACCCTATGAAGATGAAGATTGTCAATAAAAAATGATTTTATATATTTTAGGTTTACAAATAAAGGATAATAAACATGCATTTTCATCAAATATGTTCATGTTTTATTTTGGCTTTACGTTGTTTTTCTCTAATATTAACATTTTGTTTTTTTTTTAATCCGCAAGTAGGTACACCGTTTGATAAGAAATATGCAAAAAATATACTCATTGTTTTTTTAGCCATAACATAAAACAGCACTAATTTTTTGTCAGCAGATTTATAATTTTAAGTTGCTCAAGCTGAGTATATTTCATTTATGAACAGGTTAAAAAAAAAGTTTAAGAATTACTTTACACATGTCGACAAACCGTTTTCACAACTTAATATTTTTTCTTAGCTTCACACATTTACTTCAAACATCATTGTATAAAAAAATGTCATATTTAAAAAAAAAATACTTTAACCTACAATGAATTGAAAGTTGTTGGGATCAAATGACAATTGATCATTGAAGTACATTTGGCTTCTTGGTTTTGGCCACACTTCTCCTTTCGTCGGTTTGAATCTGGAGCCAATATCTGGTCTGATATAGCCATGGCCAAAATCACAAATAAAAAAACACACCAACAACAATACACTCAAAATTGAAAAATTGTTCATTATGATGTTTAACTTTTTAGGTTCGATGAAAAACTACACGTCCATCCACTGGGATGGCAACCTATGTAATGAATTAAATGCAATGTAAAGTGTAATGATTTGGAAAAAGTGTTTATATTTATACCAAAAATACTTGACATAGATGTTCTTTCAGTGCAGGGGTGCCCATACTTTTTCTTGAAGAGATCGACGAAGCCAAAATTAATGAATAGGAGATCGACATTTCGCTGCCTTAGTTCTTGTTTACCGTATACGCCATTGAGAAAAAATTACATGAGCAATGTTTGCATGTGTACTGGACCAATGTGTCTTATGAAATCAAGAAATTTGTTTAAAAAATATTTAAAACAACTCTCAAATTATCCAGTTTTACGGTTTTTCTTAGCTCAGATTGTGTAGAATTTGATTCTTAAGACAACTGCATGAAAAAGTCATATTTGACAAGATTGGCGTATACGATAAACAAAAACTGGGGGAGCGATTTGACGGAGGGGATAGGAGGGGTAGGCACGCAATTTTTTAAATTAATTTTGTCCAAGGGTAATTGCAGTGGTAGGGTAATATGGTTTTGTAGAGTACATTTCAAGGATCACAATCATATATTTTGTAAGTAGTAAAAATAAAGATATCATTGATAATTTTGAAAAATGAAATGCGGAGAATTTGAATCCCGCCAAAAATGTAGTGTGAACCGCTAGGGACGTTTGTCGTCATTTTGACGACAAACATCGCTGTCAAACTGACTACGAGTACCTGGGCCATTTGCCACCTAAACTCCGAAGATCTGACGTCATATCCGCACGAATAAAGAAATGACCTGTTTTAGCGGAAATGGAAAATACGCGAATTTTTAAGAGCTATAATTAAAAAAACTAAGCCCCAAATGTTTTTTTTAAAAACACAAATGCATTTAAAAAAAATATAGCCTACAATTTTATAAAAAGAAAATAAAAAAGTGAAATTACCCGCAAATTTGAAAAATTATTTTGTCCATAAAAATTCTGAAAAAAACCGCTCCCTTAAATAGATGAAGAACATATTGCGCAATAACTAGATTTCGTCGCGGGTCGGATGACAGGCTTACGCGGGTCCTATGTTGGACAAGCCTGGTTTAGCCCAAAAAATATAATTCATAATGTATAAATATTTATGAAGGAAAAAATCAGCATAAGTAAAATTACAAAGAGTGCAAAATTTCGAATCAGTTTTAA
This sequence comes from Agapetus fuscipes, assembly GCA_951799405.1. Lineage (NCBI taxonomy): Eukaryota > Metazoa > Arthropoda > Insecta > Trichoptera > Glossosomatidae > Agapetus > Agapetus fuscipes. The sequence continues at coordinate 12,149,905 of OX637348.1, forward strand.
GGTCGATCACTGAAATTTTAGCTATCCTCGGCGATCGACCTTAAAACCTCCCGCGATCGACCGTTTGGGCACCTCTGTTTTAGTGTCTTTATCACGCGTCACGACATATCGGTAACAGACAGCTCGTCCAACGACAGTTCGTCCATTGACAAATCGGTCACACGACACTTCGTCCACACGACTTTTCGGCCAACGACATTTCGGCCAAAGACAAATCGGTCAACGACAACTCGTCCAAAGACAACTCGGCCATAGACAAATCGGTCACACGGCAATTCGTCCACACGACTTTTCGGCCAAAGACAAATCGGTCAACGACAACCTGTCCAAAGACAACTCGGCCATAGACAAATCGGTCACTCGACACTTCGTCCACACGACTTTTCGGCCAACGACATTTCGGTCAAAGACAAATCGGTCACACGACACTTCGTCCACACGACTTTTCGGCCAACGACATTTCGGTCAAAGACAAATCGGTCAACGACAACCCGTCCAAAGACAGCTCGGCCATAGACAAATCGGTCACTCGACACTTCGTCCACAAGACATTCCGTCCACACGACTTTTCGGTCGACGACATTTCGGTCTGAAGCGAAAAGCTTTATAATCCGTGTTGCATAGATAAATCTAAACATTTTATAACTAAAATCTAAGTTGCAAATATGTATTGACATTTAAGGCTTATATTTAATGCATGTTGCCCATAAGTAGGCACGAGTAAGCTCACGCTTACACATGCTGCATGTGTACTTATAAAATTTGTAGCTTATTTTCTGTTCCTTGACTTATAGGTTGGTATGCGGCTGACCACCCATGCTGTAAAAATGGTTCACTTTGCCAGTGTCACCCCTGTCTCAGGGAAGGACGGCAAGAGTTGCAGGGTGTATGTCCATTTGAGATTTGGTTTTTATGTTGTAGGTTCACATGAGGCATGTGCAAGCGCGAACTTGTACGTGTCTGGTTGTGAGAATGCATGTAATGTGAATCTCCAATGTAACATATCCTTGCACCTTAGATTAGATTAGATTAGATTTAATAAAAATACAAATCTTAAAAGAACAACATACTTCTCCGAATTTTTGGATCATCCATACCTTTCTCGGTCATCCTCTACCGCGATTTCCATCAGCTATTCTTGCGACGTATACCATAACCCGAGAAATAAAAAAAACACCAAATAAAAAAAAATCATAGTTACAAAAGAATTCAAGTGAAATTCTACCCTTTGATCAGCAGGTTTTTACCAATATATTCTAAAAATTAATAAAGCAACTAGCAAGGGAAAACCGTATTCTTCTGAGAAGCGTCAAGGGGAGAATACTATACCTATCTTATCTACGTAAGTATGGTGCAAAATATCTATGTTTTTTAAGGAATCCTGTGCGGGAGGCTCCGCAATTCTTGAAAGTCTATTCCACCCTGGAAGGGTGCCGAAGAGGTGTTGCTTCTGTCGTGGGGCCGTGATAATGTTTTATGTCGGTGGCAAAGAAATATTAACGTTTAAGATTTGTATATATTTCTAATCTAATCTAAGTTGTAAGGATATATTAATTTGAAATTTCACATAACGTACATGCTCACAAACAGACATGTATAAGTTCACGCTTGCACATGCCGTATGTGAACCTACAACATAAAAACCCAAATACTCAAATGAAAATACACCCTGCAATTCTTACCGACCCTCTCTGAAACAGGGGTGACATTGGCAAAGTGAACTATGTTGTTATGAGATTTTATGCTTCACACCAAACTCAAACGCAACTAAGCTGCGTATATAGGGCAACTTCTTACTGCTTATTCCCAGAAGGGGTCGCATGTGGCGTGTGAAACCTATTTATTTTTAGAGGTAAGGGGGCCGGTCTTACTCCAACTATTTATGTTGAAGTTGAGGTTTCCCAGCTCCCTTCTCAGCTGGTTCTCATTTCTTGTGTGGTCTAAGTGTACCATGCCAGTATTTTCTTCTTGTTTTAAAATAAACACTAAAGCGGGAAATCATTTCTAACATCCTCGGTGGGGATCGAACCTAAGCTCTCGACGCGGAATGCAAACATTCTACTGAGCTATCGACCGGATTTTTTATGTGCTTGGCTACAAATCGCCAATGGACCTTTTGTGACCAGGCATTAATTTAGGAAATTAATTGTCCAACCTAGGAAAGAGGACTTTTGTAAATACCTAATTACTTTTTATAAATAATATTATATAAAGAGGATTTTTGTAAATAAATAAAAAATTTCGTCTCGGTGCTTGTTTATACCTAAAATGAAATACCGGCAAGGCTTACACTCATCCTTCACAAGATATAAGAACCAGCCCCTTCGGTAGCTGGGAAACTCCACTTCAACTGAAGGGGACGGCTAAGGCGGCCCCATTACCTGTAAAATAAATAGGTTCCACTCGCCACAAGCTACCTCTTCGGGGACAACGCGGTATGAAGTTACACTATATGTGTAGCTTAGTTGCGTTGCGTAACATGCAGCATGTGTAACCGAGAACTTACACTAAAATAAAAAATAGCTTTTAATGATAGAGATGGTCGTAGGGTAATAAAAGTTTGTTGGAGAGCAAATTTTCTGTGATGGAGCGGTCTGTAGACAATTGAAAGAAAAAAATGGCTGATTTATTTGGTGAGCGCTGTTTTTGTGTGATTGTGATACATGATAATAACAATAATATTAGAATGATTTATTTGGTTAGTGCTGTTTTTGTGTGTATCACACCTTAAGAGCCCTTTGCGAGCTTGGTCGTCGCTGTAGAAAGCGCCAATTCTCAAGCACGACCCAGCTGGTGTAATGCTGGATGGACCTTAAGTGACTGGTCTTTGGTAAAGGTATATGATTTTTTTTCATCAAGCAAAGAGCGTATTTGAAAATATAAATGGTATATTTTGTTGTGCTCCGCCAAGATTCGAACCTACAACCTTCCATTTACGAGTCAGAAGTGTAAAACACTAGGCTACGGATCGGTTGAATACAATATATTGGATATGACCGAAATGTCATTGACCGAAATGTCGTTGACCGAAATATCGTGTGGACGAAATGTCGTGTGGACGAAGTGCCAAGTGACCGATTTGTCTATGGCCTAGTTGTCTTTGGACGGGTTGTCGTTTACCGATTTGTCTTTGGCCGAAATATCGTTGGCCGAAAAGTCGTGTGGACGAAGTGTCGTGTGACCGATTTGTCAATGGACGAAATGTCTTTGGACGAGTTGTCTTTTACCGATATGTCGTGGAATTGTGATTCATTAGATTTCGCCCATACCAGTTTAGTGCAAGATTTTGAGAAACCAATTTAAATCTGTACCAGCCCGCTAAACCAAAATTAAGAAAAAGGTTATTCAGTAGCGAAATAGTTGCATTATTTGTTTTGGTTTATTGAAACCTGCTCAAACTGACTTCCGGTAGCTTTTTCTGTACGTAAAATACGAAATGCTCGACATTTAGGTAGGTATTTTGGTGTCTATGAAATTTTTGAGGCTTTTGCTTGGTTTTTGACAACTTTCGGAGACGTTTGGAAGCATTCGGGTAAACGCCCCCTCCCGAACGTTTCTCGACACTCGAGCTGTCAAACTCATGTCACTATTAATAATAATAATAATAATATCAGGCTAATTTATTTTAAATTACAAATGATAAGAGAGCGCCATTTTTGTGTGTGTCACACCTCAAGGGCCCTCTCCGATCATGGATAAGACTTTCTAAATAGGTGTGTCTTGAGTGCTCCGCGAAATACATCCATAGATTTGGAGTTCTTCACTCCGGGTGGCAGTCTGTTCCACTCCACCGGACCCGCAACACGGAAAGCGCGGTCTCCGAAATTTGTACGAATCTGACGGCGTGGCTGAACCAAATTGACTACTTCATCGCCCGCGGATCTGAGTGTCTGCCTCCTTACACCCATCTCAACAGGCAACATCATGTCAGTCAAATAAGGTGGAGCCAAGCCATTGATGGCTTTATATACCATCACACAAACACGGTAGACCACCCTCTCCGGGAAACGAAGCCAATGTAGTGTTTTTAACAGCGGAGTGATGTGAGCGGATTTGGGTATCCCGAATATGAGTCTTGCTGCCGAATTCAACACAGATTGAAAGCGATTGAACTGCTTCTTTGGCTGACCACTATAAAGCGTCGAACAATAGTCAATCCGAGACACCACAAAGGGTCTTGACTACATCTGACGGTAAACACTTTCTAATAGCCTTAATTTGGCGTAGTGAAAAAAAAGAAGAAGCTATTGTGGCATCTATTTGCCTCTCCAGTGTCAGATTCCGATCCAATAAGACTCCTAGAAGTCTCACTGAATCAGAAGGCTGGATTAGCTTACCTCCTATGGAGAGTGGTACTCCGTTCACTAATAGGTGATCACGCCTAGATGTGACTGCCCACATTATCTCCGTCTTATCCATGTTCAAGATTAGGCCATTGTTCACCATCCACCCACCGACCTCCGCGATACACCCAGAGACCCTGCAACTGAGGTCCTCAGCCATGTCTGGCCGACAGTGAGAGTATATTTGCCAGTCATCTACATATGAGTGTGAGATGAGGCCCCATTTTTCATTTTTTATTGTCAAAATGTTGACTGCAACTTTGAATGAACTTAAAATGGAAACAAGATTTTTCAAAGCATGACTTCATTATGGCTTCAGGTTTGGTTGTAGGCATCACGAAGAAAATCTCAAAGATGGGCCTTTATACTTCATTTACAAGAAAAGTGACTGTTTTACAAAATTGGTGACTTGAAAAATACCACGACGCAGCATCTGTCACTTTTGTTTTAACACAGTTTTTATATTTGTTTCGTTGCTGCATGCCGTAGATTTGTTGTTGTAGTGTAAAATTCTAATGTTTTAAAGTTACTGTAATTGCTGAAACTCTTCATTGATTCATAAATCTTTTATCTCCTACATTACGATCAGCTGGGGAATGAGGAATATCGCCATTTTGCGTATGTCGAACTAGTTTAGAACATTGAGGGAACGAAATAAACCTACTCGGAGGTGGTTTACAAATGTGATCATTTTTAGTGTTAAACTGTATTATAAAGTGTTTATGAATCACCTTTTTGTAAATTGAGATTAAATCGAGAAATTAAACCAGATCTCTAAAGAAATCTGGTTTCAAAATTCTAATGAATAACACTGCTTTTGTTTAGTGTTTCCCATCTGATCTATAACCTATATCTAAGTTGCAGGGCAGGCGCTAGGGTAAGGCGCGGTTGGGCGACATGTATAAAAGGGCGCCGCAGCGCCCCTTTATATCCTTTTTGAATAGGTTTGAATGGTAGATAGGGGGTGCCTTAGAAATCTCGCCTCGGGCGTTGATATAGTGCTAAAAACGGCACTGCTAAGTTGGAAATATATTTTACATTTAAGAGTCATATCACATGAATTCCTATAAGCAGATACGCATAAGTTCGCTTTTGCACATGCCGCATGTGGACTTACAACACGCTTAAAAGATAATGTCTTATAATTCGCCGATCTCGCGGATACATTAATTGTTTCTTACTTTCCCTGATCTTGCAAGCAATAATTCTACGACTAAATTCGACACATCAAAGTTATAGGTAGACTTATAGGTCGGTATGAGGCTGACCACTCATACTGTAAAAAATGTTTCACTTTGCTTATGTCACACCTGCTTCAGGTAGGTCAGCAAAAGTTGCAGGGTTTATGTTCATTTGAAGTTTAGATTTTAATTTATAAGTACCTACACCTGTAGCATTTGTAAGCGCAAAGAACTTACACGTGTCTGTTTGTGGGCATGCATTTAATATTAATTTGAAATGTTTATATATCTTTGTGACTTAGGGTAAAGATTATAGAAAGCATGCCTTTGGTTTTCTCCGAGTCTGTTTGGTACTCAATTTCATACATAAAAAATAATTTTACGCAAGTTTCCTTTTATATCGATTAGTTACGTACTGAAATCTATTTAATTACGAACTTTAGTAATTAAATAAACATAGTTTGTAAATAAACAGTAAATTTCCAATGTGTTCAAATAAGAAGATAACTTCACAAATAATGTTTTCAACACAAAGCTTTGATCATGTATCAGCTGTTCTTGATTGCCTCACAAAAGATTGAGGTCGTTAGGACCATGGTTGTTAAATAAATTAAAAGCGTTGATAGGAGAATGCCATGACCCCTTTAAAATGGCAGCAGCATTAATTATAAGCAATTCTGCAATAATGTTGAATTTCTTGAGCAGTTTTTTAAATTGTTCTTGAATGACCCTAAAATCGACGTTGACAATCGTATCGGCAAAAATATCTATTCTAGGTCTCAAATTGTATTATTTTTACACCTCAAGCTTTGCTTACCTGTCAGTCTAGTGATTCTAGATGCGATGGCTTGTGTATAAGGGGTAGAAATGTAGTTTTGGTAGATTTAAATAAGACACCGAGTATCAATAGTTATATAACAATTCACACGAAGGCTGCAGTTTGGATCCTATATGCCGAGGATTTATAAATGAAATACGGTCCTAAGTCCCTTAATACTAATTTTACGTGCTAAAACCTGGTTTCAACACTGCGTGCTGGATTTTGGGAATTTTAGAATGACTAAATAGCGCTCATGGAAAACGAGAATTTGAACCGTAATGTGAAGGCGTCATGCAGATGCATAAAAAATAAATTGCACAGAATCTGTACTCGACTTTCTTGCAAAAATTAACCCACTGTATGACGTATGTAAAGCTAGAATCATCTACCGGCTTATGCCGTTTCAATAAAAAATATAATAGATCAATTATAAATCAATTTTATTCCACCGCGGTGTGTACCTGCATACTTGTACAATATGGATATAGACATATAAATACTTAAATGAATAGACATATTTAGTTGATTTATTTGTTGAGCGCCGTTTTGTGTGAATCACACCTCAAGAGCCCTCTGCGAGGTTGGTCTTCTCTGGAAAAAGCGCCAATCACACAAGAAAGATCCTTGACTTATAGGTTGGTATAAAGCTGACCACCTATAGTGTAAAAAATAATTCACTTTGTCAATGTCACCCCTGTTTCAAGGAAGGTCGGCAAGAGTTGCAGGTTTTATGTTCATTTGAGATTTGGTTTTAATTTGTAAGTACACATTTGATATGAGTTTTTAATTTTAAAATATATATTTGCAACTTAGATTTTAGAATCTAGAATCTAGATTATTATAGATGGTCATTGAACCCTTTTGTATGCAAAATAGGACTTTGTATTGTGGGTAAACTTTTTTAGTTATATTTTGAAAACTTAACGACTGATTATTATTGGTATTTATAAAATTTTAAGAATCGCAGCCTTTTATCTTATTTTAACCCTTTGAATACCAAGAAAATTGCTAATACATTTTGTATGGAAATTTTTCACTTTGTATGGCGGCTATACTTTTAACTCACTTTTTGGAAAAAATAATGATGGCAATATATACATTATTATTATTGTTTTACATTTGTACGAGATCATTTTTTTATTAACCCTCTAACTGCCGAGGATTTTTCAATATTCTTTTTCTTTTGTATGGCAACTCCCTAAATCGAGATCATCATGAAGCAATGATTATTATCAGAAGATAGCACTATTTTATAAACGGATTCACAGAAAATTTGAGAAAAATCGTTGGAGCGGTTTTTGAGAAAATCGCATTTAAAATTTTCAGCTCTTCGGAAGCCATCTTGAATTTTCAAAAAAGAAAAAAATCTTCTCTTATAAATTGTAGTGACAAATTTGTTCTTTCTATTAAATCTAAAACAATTTTAAATATTTTGAGTTTTAATGGGTTTTTGTTATATTTTCGATTTAAAATTTGAGGTCGTGTAAACAGTGCTTTTTAATATTTTTTTCAAAATATTTATTTTTTTATTTTGTAGAAATTTATGTTGTCTATAATATTGTAGAACATTATATTTTTGTTAACTTTCCTTAACTTTCTTAACTTTCGAGAAAATCACGATTGTTTGTTTTTTTCATATGGCAGCCCATAGACACAGATTAGCAAGAGTGTTGCCATACATAATTTATTAAGTTAAAAATTAATTTGTGGTAACTCTGAAAATTTAAAAAAAATTCTTGGAGCCGTTTTTGAGAAAAGTGCAATTTTATGTTTTTTTTTGTATGGCAGCCATCTTGAATTTTCAAGTTGGTGTAATGCCATGTTATTCATACTTAATACATGTCCAAAAAAGTTGATGCAGCCAAAATTTGGTATCCCTAGGTCTTATACTTTGGAAAGTGACACACATACATACACACACACACACACACACATACAGACGGACGTTTTTGAAAGATAGTGTTTTTTTGGCATGTCCTGCACCAGGACAACTCATTTCCGTGAAAACCTCGAAAACAAATTTTCACACCAAATCAATACTTTCTTTATAGCCTTCAGCTATAGCAAGAAAGTAAAAACTGACTTCTCATAAATATTTCTAACCTTCTCATATGTGTTTTCTATTTGTTCTCAGTTTGACAACTATGGTATTTTGTAATCAAACATTTAATTATTACACTACCTACTTACTGTTTTTTTTTCAAAATGATAAAATTATGTACCTATTCGTCTCAATTCCCACGGTGACATTATATCCATTATGAATGTCTTCTACAGCGTTCAGAAATTTTCATCTAGTCAAAATCAATCGGAAGCTGATGGAATCTACATGAAATGCATACTTTCCATAAAAAAAAAAATATGAGTTTTTAAGTACGTATATTTATATCAAAGAATTTCGAACAAAGTATGTCATTGAAGGAGAGTATGTTCAGGCACAGAATCCTGGTCCATTCGGGGGTTGCGCAGGAATTCCTCTCTTGTTCATCCTGCAGTAATGCTCTTCCAGACGGAACCTTGCTTCATCCACATATCCAGCAAACATGGGAGACCACAGCTTCTCTGCCACTGCACTCACTCGAGGGAAGATTCTGGAATCATTTAGAATTGCTGTCATAGCAGGTTTCGACACTGGAACACAGGTCATTATTTGGACGTTAAGTGATCAAAATCAAGATCGGAGGTCCAATTGGTTGCTGTGTAACTAGGAGGTCCCAGAGTTCAATGTTCCGTCAGGACTGAGGACAACCTTAAATAGGGTTTGCAAAGTTAAAAAATTGTGTCGTTTGACGTCTCTTAAAAGGAACATTAAAATTTACAAGTCACAACCAAGAAACTCAACACATTCTTCAATGCGTAAGTGGCAAGGTATAACCCGTTCACAAAAGTGGGACTGAGTCCTAAAAACAGTTTGCAGAGACTCATTTTGCTGTCATACCTCTGAACAATGTTGTTGTCATCGACCACTTCACCCCACATGCAAGCTTCTCCACCAATGACCAGTTTCTTCTGTGCAGCAGTTCCGGAGAAATTGAGTGGCTCACAGTTGTAGAACTTTCTCCAATCCCCGCCGTGCCTTCCCTTTCCACCCAGCTCATCCAAGTACCAGCAACTGCTCAAAATAGCTGGGAGACCCTTTGAAGTGATCTAAGAAAGTGCACACACAAAAACATTTTAGAGTAGTAATAGAGTTGTAGCTAGTTGTTAATGAAAGAAAACAGATCTAGATCTTTTAGACGATAACTGATTGAGACATAACTAAAGGATCATAAAAAAATCGTAGAGACTGTTAAGTTTGTTTTAATTTTATTTTTTATGGTTGGTGTATTAACACTGTGAAAATTAATATTGATTGAATATTTTGTTTTAAGAAAACATAAATAAAATCAACTGATAAGTTTGTTGAATCAAACATAAATAGCACAAATCTTAGCAGTCAATCGTAAACTTATCGGCAATTCGATAAAATAAGAACATCTTCTCAGATCAAATTTAGAAAAGAAAACGGGAAAAAATTATGCTTGGAAGATCATTTGGCATGGTTATCTCACGAGCTGATTATTTTAGCCTTTATGACAGAAAGTAACTAACTGATGGGCATTGACGGATCTCAAGGGAAACAACTGCCCGTCTATTTCATTTCAGTTCCCTTTGAAGTAGAAGTAGCACGAGGGAGATATGTAAAAACACACAAATATGGATTTGTATTCACAAGATACCTATTTCATGCCGCAGTATCGAAGGTGCAAATTGCCACAATGATCACCATTACTCTGCCTAACTTATTGTTTGCTGTATAGACCATTAAGCTAATTTTATATGAGCAATGTTTGCATGTGTACAGGACCAATGTGTCTTATGAAAACAGGAAATTAATTTAAAAAATGTTTAAAACCACTCTCACATGATCGAGTTTTACGTTTTTTCTTAGCTCAGATTGTGTAGAATTTGATTCTTAAAAGACAACATCATTAAAAAGTCGTATTTGACAGAAATGGTCTATACGGCAAACAAGAACTGGGGGAGCGATTATTCACTGAAAAGGCACAGAAATAAAAACAAGAATTCGTCAGATATTAAAAATTATTATAAAAGAGTAAAAAGCATCGTTATCTTACATCTTCCATAAGTCTATCTGAGTCGCCCAACCAGCCTTGAACTACCGTCCCTTCAGGTAGCACTGCTCCATTGAAGAGAACCTCCTGCCAGACGACGGACTTGCCTTTCAGATCATCCACTATCTTCAACAATCTTTTGATGTAGATTCCTTCCAATTGAATGTAGGATGTCAAATTATTAGCTGCCATATATTGGTTGATTTCTGGATTGGACTTCCTGAGAAAAGATAATATCATTTCGGTCACAACTTTTTACAAACTGATAAATTTGTAATCACTATGGAACTTTGCTTATCTTAATCCAAATATGTAAGGTCTAAACAATGCACTCGTATTTGTTTTTCATTGTAAGAGAAATGGAAAACAAGTAGTACTGATCGAGTTCTGAGGATAGCAGCGGATGCGGTTACTGGTAGCAGATCCCTTGAGTCACTACTAAAACAATGGGAAATAGTTGGGCATTCACCTCGTAGGAGAAGCTCCAAATATTATAGGATATAGTCCTAAATAAAGCAGAAGATAGTGGAAAATTCCGATAAAGAATTAAGTAGCACAGGACCTATCATAGGCAATCGGACGAATGACTTTAAATTATGAACGACAAATGACTAAAAATTATGAACGACATTTAAACTTAATTTACTTACCAGCAATCAAAGTCAACCTCATCGCCTCCCAGATGCACATATTCATCAGGGAAAACGCTCACCAGCTCTTCGTAGAAACTCTGCATGAAGGTGTAAATGTATTCATCTATTACGTGCAATGGACCGACCTCGCCATCGGGTTGTCCATCGGGCCCGTAGCATTTTGTAAGCAAGCGTGGGAAGGCCTCTCCCCAAATTTTAGTGTGACCTAAAAATACAGAAAGATTGTCTTCAGATCAAAACATAATATTTGAATCTTTCATAAGCAAATTTATAAGTGTCATTTGTTAAATTTTACGGATGTCTTGTTACTAACCCGGGGTATCAAATTCAGGGATAACTCTGATTCCTCTGACTCTTGCATATTCGATTATATTTTTGACATCTTCTTGTGTGTAAATGTAATGTGGCAGGTAGGCTCCCTTCTCACTGTCAACGTAACGAAACAACAAATCAGTTTTGTACTACATTCAAATTACACCAATTTGATAAAGTACTTCACAAAAATAATAACCAGATAACAAGGCACACAGGTACACACACAAACATAAAACCCAAACATTCGACACTTCCTAACGACCAAATCCTTCCATACCAAAATCCTTTGAAATCAGAAAGCATCGATACCAACAGTCGAAATAATGCATTAGACACCAGAGCATTTGAAAGAAACCTTTGAACGCCCAAGCATTTGACTCCCTACTATTTAACGCGAGTAAGTATCACATGTTTTGATAGCAGTTCTTTCTTTCACCACAAATCCTTTTTAAAAACTCAGCAATGCAATTTCTGCTATCAAATCTTACCAACGCCAAACCAAATATACTAAATTAATAGTTCTACAAACTACATATCTAAAATAGATGCCGATGCCAAACATACATAAATCATGCTTTGCTTTACACCACATTACTGACATAACTCATTATTTTTACATATGTTGTCAACTTAGTTCGTACTCTTTCCATCGATATTCCGAAAGATGACTAAATGATGTTTTATTTTAAATTCCTTACCTCAGAGTTGGAAAGGTTACGCTCACATATGGGAAGCAAGTGTCATCAACAATATGCCAATGGAAGACGTTGAGTTTATTGTAGGCCATTCCATCCAGGATTTTGTAAATGTTGGGCATGGATATAAAGTGACGGCAAGTGTCGAGCAAAAGACCACGATGGGAAAAACGAGGACCATCTGTGATTATCGTGTTGTTGATCATCAACTCCTGAAAAGGTCATTAAACAATTAAATCATCTATTAAAAGGACTACTATTGTACAAGGGTGTATACTTTATGTACGAGAAAATATTTCTTTATATCCTGAAATGCGCCCAAAGTTTGTGGCAATTCGATCAATCTTGGAAAGAAAAAAATCCGAGTAAATTAGGTGTAAAACACAACAATCATTTCCGAAATACATTTATGTACCACTGAAAGGTAATTATGCCATTATTTGGCGAATTTTTGTGGTCAAAACACATGATTTCCAAGATGTTTTGTAACTTTGAAAAGACACGTGGATATGCAAAGATCCCAACCGAGTTCAAGGCAGTAGCGTCATCAGGGCATTTAAGTGCATTTTGTACAACCCTCAAACTGTATTTTTGTGATTTTGGAATGATTTTCAAAGTCTGCCCATCAACTTGAGAACTTGGCGAGTTTGAGAGAGTTGGCCATAGTCACAGAAAAACTTTGTCAGAGATTGCAACCTATCGAATGGTTTTCTTAGATCATCGCATCGAAGAAGTTGCAGTGATGCATTTTTGTCATCTAAATGTCCAGTTGATAGCTGTTTAGATAGTTGCATCGATCGAAATCATTTCTGTTGATCTATGGATGGATGATTGGGTATTGGAAGAATGTGGAGCTAACAAATTGTTGTCATTTTGATACCTACCCCAGTTGTGAAGTTGTCCAAATACACCATATGAGAAAACGAATCCAGCCCCCTCAGAATACCCCAAATAGAGTCACTGCTTAGTGATGAAGGCTCAGTGTCGGAAATTGTTATGGTATCTGAAAAAGATAACAATAATTAAACTGAAATATTTTTTTTTCGGTTTTTGATAATCACAACCAATGTACATTAATAGTTACATTGAATTTCTCGTATTGATTGGCATAATTTGTTGTCGGTTACTAAAGACTCTAGTCACATAGACTTATGACGATGCCCACCGAGAAAAAATCTAACTCCAAATTTTGTATCCGATCCCATTGCGTATTGTTGAAAATAAGTAAGTAGATAGGTACCTATATCCATTAGAAAAATATTGTTTCATATTTATTATTACACATTCAAAAAATATTGTTACACGTTAATTAATTATCAGACACTCAAAGACTATTGTTACATTTTAAAGATTAGAAAATTATTTTTATTGTTACATAAAATGATAAATAATACAGATCCCTATTTTTTTTCTAATTTCCTTTTCGAACTTAAAGTTTTCATTCATTATTTCGATTTACGCGATTTAGGGGAGCGTACATAATGTTTTATACTATGGGGTACAAATACTAAAACGGCGCGCCAAATGTATGGCACATCTCCGGCCCTGTATGAATTTTCCATTAAAAAAAATGATGATCATCTATAGATCATCTATGGATACAATGTTTTGTGAATAACTTTGAATTTATTTTGAAAAAAAAGTACTTGCTCATTTATTCTTAATAACATAAGATTAGATAATCTATCACAAAATACGTACACACATAATTTTTGTTTGTTTCACTTGTCATCTTGTGATTACGACATTGCGATAAAGTTTGTAAAAACCATTATCTGTTTTATCAAAACACTCAAGGAGGTATTAATTTATCATCTGAGACGATTACCTGTGAGGGGGGTAAACAATAAGACAAAACAAAAGTGATGACATAACATCAGACAATCGCGTTTTAATTTGCTGTAATTACACACGCAACATATTCTGATTAATCTAATCTGCAAAGATATATATCATTTGAGATTTATATTAAATGCATTCCCACAAGCAGACATGTATAATTTCGCGCTAACACATGCCGCATGTGGACCTACAATATAAAAACCCAATCTCAAATAAACATAAGCCCTGCAACTCTTGCCATCCTTCCCTGAAACAAGGGTGACATTGGCAAAGTGAACCATTTTTTACAGCATGGGGGTCAGCCGCATACCAACCTATAAGTCAAGGAAAGAACTGATTATGTTGGTCAAAAGATGGTATGAGGTTGATCACCCATGCTGTAAAAAAATGATTCACTTTGTCAATGCGGCAAAAGCTGCAGAGCTTATGTTTATTTGAGGTTTGATTATTAATTTCTAAGTACACACGCAGCAATAACTCAAAAAACCAGAATGTTGGGAAATCACGTTTGATGATGATGATGATGATGATGATGAGTTGATGATTTCTTTATAGCGCCGTTTCGTGATGTAGTCACTCCAAGGGCGCTGAAAAAAAAAAGTTTGAAGTTCAGACAACCAGTACCTACAACTTGTATGGGATGAAAAAGGCGGCCGATGTTTTATCTCGGTCATATTCGTCCAAATTGAACGGCTGTCGCATTCCACCTATTCTTCTCACATTGTTCTTGCGTTTTATTACAAAATCTCGATTTTCCCAATTTTCGAGTTATTGCTCTTTATTATTAAGCGCGCGATTTGTAAGCGCGAACGTGTCTGTTTGTGGGTCCAATTCAACTAGCTTCACTACAGGTTTTTTGTTTTCAAGAAAAGAATCTAACGATTCTAAAAATGATATTCACTGACAGAATTCAAATCTATAGATCAGCCATCGACTACATTCAATTCTGCATAAAAACGACGATCCGTGGTTCATCTGTGGATGCAATGTTCCTGAATAACAATGGAAAAGATCAAGCAACGATATATATATTTTTACATTCTTCAGTCATGTTGTACGAAGGCCATTGCTGACACGGCTGCGTGAGGTTGACCATCAGATTAGTCATGACCCTCATGCCTGGATCACTTGGTTCCTGAGGTTTGGGTCTTCCATCAGCTTGCTGCACCAAGATGGCCTTGTAGCGGACCAAAGCATCTTGAAGAAGTTGACAATCGGTCCCTATCACCTACAAAAACATGAATTATGTTAGTCAAGCTTAACTTGTAGGTGCTTGTACTTGTATCCAGCCGACTTTACGCTAGAGGTGGTCATTAGGTTCCTCTGCAATGTGTCTGTACTTAATCATGTCCTTCTATCATCTCCTCAACATCCAAACAAGTCCAAAAAAATCTCAGGTATTTCCTCATAAGACTGCGTGGAAATTATCCACAATTAATGCAGCATGAGGGGCTACTTCGGGAGACTGGCTTCAGAAGCCTGGAAACGAGGCGCAACGGGGTCCCTTATGGTGCTCTCTCAACGGCTTTATTGACGGTCCCACCCTGTTGGAGAGATACAGATTGTATGTGCCTGACAACTACACCCGAAGGCGAGGACATGATGTATTTCAATTACCGAAAAGCTGTACTGATGTCGTAATTGATTGTGTGTCGTGTAAATTCTGAAAATTGAAAAGTCTAGCATGTAATCTGAAAGAGGATGTGAAAGTTAAGGTACAAAAGAATGTGATGAGATGGTTTGGGCATGTGGCAAGAATGAATGATGATAGACTGACAAAGTATGTATAGGTACAGAGGTAGTGTGAAAGGAAAAAGAGGTAAGGGACGACCGAGAAAAGTATGGAGTGATCAGATTGAGGATATTGTTAAAGAATGGGATATTACAAAGTGAGCGTAAAAGAAGAAAATGCATGAAAAAGGTGATGGATATGAATGAATTGAAAGAGGTATGTAAGGATAGGAAAAAATGGAGGCGGCTCTGCAGAGGCTCTGGCCACCCCTAGCGGAATGGCGACAGAGTTACAGTTACAGTAGCAGTAGAGTTCCTCCCAGCGTGTTGATAGCTGTGAGGGTGCATTGTAATAAGGGTAACCGTTGTGCATAAAAAAAAAAACATTCATCACTCTCTTCATGTGTGCTCTTCTATTTTTCTCATCCTGCAGGTTCAAGTCATTTGCAATCTCATTTATTTGATCAATCAATTATTTCCTTGGTATTCCCCTTCCACTCTTACCTTTGGCATTCCCTTAGTGAACTATTTTTGTCAGTCGTCCATCGTCTATTCTTTCTAAACACCCAAACCATCTCATTGCGCTCCTTTGTAATTTCCCTCTCGTGCCGCTCGCTTTCATATAGCTTCACAGCTCAGCTGTAGGTAAGAGTGTTTGTATTTCATGCTGAGAGCTCAGGTTCGAATCCCTCCGAGGGTGTCCCGAAATGATTTCCCGTCGCGGTGTTTATTTCAAAACCAAGAAAATACCGACAAGGTTTTCTCAGCCTTCACAAGAAATGAGTACCAACTCTTTCTGGAGCTGGTAAATCCCTACTTCAACTGAAGTGGTTGGTGTAAGGCTAGCCCAGTTAGGTACATGTAAAAATAAATAGGTTCCACTCGCCACATACGACTCATTCGGGAAAAACGCGGCAAGAAGTTACACTATTGGCGGTATTCTCCAAAGTCCAAACTGTTTTATGTTTTTTTACTTTACAGTTAGGTATATCTTTCCATTTGATTTTTTACCTGAAAGTTGAAGTTCTGAGGCGCCATCAGCTGTTTTCCATCTTTTTTAATTGTATCTCGTGGTTTCGGCCAGATGTATCCTTTAGTTGGACTTTCCCTCGGAACAAAACAACTGCCATCTTGAAAGAAATTTACTATCAAAATTATTGTTGAAAACAATTTAAAAAGATGCGCCATTTCGGCACGCGTCTTTGTCCACTGATTTATGGCAAAAAAATACGTAATTTATTGTGTGAGAAATGTAATCAATGAATTAAGATTACCTATTTCTTTATCTGTCATGCTGCTTTTCACAAAAATAGTTGGATAAAATATGTTTCTATCATTATTAAGTACGTAAGTGATTATAATGGATCATACACCAGTAATACAGAACCATTGCAACGTGAGGTTTATCACAAAATAAATATATGTACATACCTAGACTTATTTATTTGAAATATTATGCTGTTGTCGTATATTTCTACGCAAAAAAAAACTAATGAATAAATACAAATTACAATAAGCATCAGTACTTTTTCAAGATGAAAGTCAATGAATGCCATATATAAATTAGCTTAGGATAATTAGTTCCCAATTAGATTTTTTGTAATGTAGATATTAGCATTAGCATTCCTTGACTTATAGGTTGGTATGAGGCTGACCACCCATACTGTAAAAATGGTTCACTTTGCCAATGTCACCCCTGTTTCAGGGAAGGTCGGCAAAAGTTGTGGGGCTTATGTTCATTTGAGGTTTGGATTTTATTTGTAAGTACACATTCAGCATTTGTAAGCGCGAACTACACTTGTTGGTTTGTGGGAATACATCCGAGAGCTTTAAATGAATATATCCTTGCAACTTAGATTATAGATTATAGATAGATATTAGTACCTTTTCTATTATCAAATTTTTAATGCCGACCTTTGGAAGTTTTTTTTATTAGTGTGTAGGTATCATTTCAGGTTTTTTCTGGAAAATGTGATTGATATTTTAGTAAATTAAGGTTTTATTGAACTGTATATATTTGATGACTAATGTTTTTAAATTTAACAAGCCCCGCCCCCTGCAGATTTCACAAAGGCATGCTTAGGTACTTTTTTATTTATTTCTTATCACTTATCAGCAAAAAAAGATAAGATTTTATTAACCTTGATTTTTTTCTTGCTTTTCAGAAGTAAGTAGGTACAATATCAGTTTGGAGAAACGGACTTTAGTTTAATGGTTGAAAATACGAGCATTGTACTCCTTAACTGATATGTTGGTATGAGGTTGACCCCGGTGCTAGGGAAAGGCAGCAGGAGTTTCAAAGTCTATGTTCATGTGAGTTTTTTCTATTTGTATGCACACATGCAGAATGTGTGCAATGTGCATACAAATAAAAAGGGCGCGAACCTATGTACAATCTACATGTGCCTGTTTGTGGACATGCATCTAATAAATGCCTTAAACGTTAACATATTGCTGCCTTAGTTCTTGTTTGCCGTATGGACCATTCAGTTAATTTTACATGAGCAATGTTTGCATGTGTACTGGACCAATGTGTCTGATGAAAACAGGAAATTGATTTAAAAAATATTTAAAACAACTCTCACATTATCGAGTTTTACGTTTTTCTTAGCTCAGATTGTGTAGTTAAAAAGTCACGTTTGACAGAATTGGTCTATACGGCAAACAAGAACTGAGGGAGCGAATATCTTTGCAGCTTAGATTACCTATATATTATCATATGGAACCAACCAATTATTATGAATAATAGATTTTTTAGTTTTTGTGGGTACACATGTAGCAAGTGTAATTAAGAACTAAGAATAATTAAGAACTAACGTGTATCTGTTTGTAGAATGCGTTAAATGTGCTGAAATTATTATCTAACACGAGTTAGCCGTTGCGTAATGACCTTTACGCAATGTGTGTAGAAATGTATGTCATTGTTATACTGTGAAACGTTCTGTATTGAGTTAATTACCAAAGTGAACATTCTGTCAATGGACATTTTGTCGTGACACCAAAAAAAATGAAGGCACGTAAGCATAGGTACTAAAAGTATCTTTAATTTTTGAAATGAGGTCGGATTTTTTTTTATTGGGAACTTTTTTCTCGGCAAAGAATATTTAGTATTATATTGGACTGCCATCCTTCCCGTTGCCTTTTCCCTAGCAACCTGGCCGGGCTACGACACGATATTGTCTATGCCAATGCACGTGCGGACCTCATTTACAAAGGAAATAAAACTTACAGGCGCAGATGGGAGCTACTCCCAAAACTGATTGTCTACAAATTTACCTCAAAAAGTGAATTAAAAAACAGGATTTAATTTAAATTTATGAAAATAAAACGTGTAACAGCTCCTATACTACTAAAGCATGGTCGTATAACGAACTCCATAGCTTGCGGCCAATCTTAACCGGCCTTATTCATTAGATTGGTTGAACCCAAAACCAAAGATAAACCAGCTTATTAGTATGGGAAAACTGACTTTATACTGGTTTAAAAATTAAAACTTTTTTATGAATAAGGGGGAATTTGTATGGGAGCTGCAAAGCCCTCATTTCACAATGGAAGATTAGAGGTAGAAGACGTTTTCGTACATAAGTCAATATTCGATAAATATGGCTGCCTCAAATACTTCTCGCAGACTAGCTACAAAATCGCTTAGTATGCTCATAGGACAATGCGTTCCCTGCGTAAAACAAAATGCCTCGAAAATACGAGTAAAGCGCTTAGAGTTAGACACTAATTTGTTGATGGTGAGTTCATTTTCACTCCTTTCTACGCCAACCAAAACTTGCCTAAAAATTAACCTCAAAATATTTTCCTTTGCAGTATTTCAGGAAGGACGATTTCTACTATGTCACGGATCCCGGTAAGATTTGCAAAACCGGTGACATAGTTCTCATCCAGGAACTGCCTGAGAAAATGACAAAGTTGATAACACACAAAGTCCTTGAAATTGTTCATCCTCTTGGCGACATTACTGATCCCATAACGGGGAAGAAAGTGGTTGTGGGTCAGTACAGAGAGAATATTGCAAGGGATAATCAACAGTACGGGGAGATTGAGTCTTCCTTTGACTATGAGAACGCACCTGCGAGGGGCTGGCAGGAAGGCAAGAAAGATTTCAGTGATAAAGAGACCTACAAACGATTCAACAAATTCCCTATTGATCAACCGTATGCTCTTTAAAAGTTTTGATTTAAATATTATAGTATTAAGTATGTGAAGCATTTTGTAGATATTAAAGTATTGTTAACAAATTAAATTGTTTTATTTTACTGATAGGTACTGTTCAGGGTGGGAAGTTTTGACATATTGATATCTTAAAGGTAAAACTGAATAAGTGACATATTAAGCTAACACAGGTAAATGCACCATTTTTCCTATTTTCTACAAAACAAAATAATAAAAAACGTGTGAAAATCTTGTAGGTAGTCTTCTTGAGAACTGCCTTTGATTTGGTTCTCTTACTATGAGATTTAGTTCAATTACTGTCGGTGTTTTGGCTGATCTTTCTAGCGTGTTTGGAATACAATAGCGTTGGTTCGATCCTCCCCTGGGTCATTTGACCATAACTTAGACCCTGGTTCAACATATGTTATTGGCTAATTATTAATTAATTCATTAAAATAAACGAGAATGAATTAATAATTGATATTACTACCTGTTTCTGACCAGGCAGAATAGGTTGGTGAATTGCATTCCTCTTCACAAATCAATTCTATTAGATTAAAAAAAAAAAGTTCACCCAATAAAATGTTATATCCACGATTTCTCAAATCAGTGAATCGGTGAAGATATCTACCCATCATATGACATATAGGTAAATAGAAAGTGATAAAACATAGCTGTGCGCCTGTGCTGGAACAGCTGATAAGATATTCTATTTATAAATTGTGTGGAGAAAATTTAATCACCCAGCTGTTCACGTGCAGACATGTTTTCTTGCTTTCTATCTGCCTGTATCACTAGATACGAGTTACTACCAAATGCACACTGATTGATTTGGTCAAGATTATGGCATAAATGAATGAGAAAATGAGGAGTTCAGGCCATCAATTGAATGGCTAATATTTTTCATGTATGTCTTACAGCTTTTGTATCATTGTTTACTAAATGGAAAATTTCTTCATCAAATCAGTTAGTTTCGAGATTATTATGCTTATATAGTTGAGGGGGCATGATAAACCATAAACTTCAAGTCATCAAGCAGTTTTCTGGCCTTATTTGTGAAGTATTGAGGGCCCTCAGCCCCCCATTGAATCGATAACAGAAACACTTCTCTATTATGTGCTCAGAGGACTGATCCTTCTGGTCGCATTCACATCGTGGGAAGTTTCGAGATGGCTATAATAAAGTGGGAAAAATGCCTTTGGTTTTGTGTGTTAGGTTAAAATAAAAGGCATTTGTATTGTTGGTATTTTCTTGATTTTGCAACAGTAATTACATATTAACACATCTGAAGTTTCTCGGACCCATGATTTGTACTCTCACGAAATTAAATCGAGATTTCAACCTAACCAAGTACATGCTTACAATGGTCACATGTCAATAAAGCCGCTGGGAAACATAGAACAAATGTTTGCTAAATGAGATAGCCAATGGAGTCGGAACATGGAAGTCAGGAAAAATAGTGATGTCACCCCGTTGTGTTGCTCCAAGAAGCAATCTGAGTTTTGAAAAGGAGTTTTAGGCTTACAGGGCTGGCGGTGGACACTAGAGAGTTTCTTTCTGGGATCTATTGCCGTGGTCTATCGGAGCTGGAGCTTCTGGACATTTCACCCATATTTGCGATGGGCTTCTTCAGTTTGATGTTGATGAAATGGTTTAACAGTTTCATCATCATATTAGGCTGAAAAAACCCATCGGCAGATATTGGTGAAGCCAGCTCCAAAAGACTACTGCAGCAGATCCTAGAAACTCCATTTTTAATTGTTTTTTCCTAAGGACCCCTAGACTTGTCAAATCTAATCTAAGTTGCAAAGATATTATGTTACATTGGAGATTCACATTACATGCATTTTCACAAGCAGACAAGTACAAGTTCGCGCTTGCACATGCCGCATGTGAACCTACAATATAAAAAACCAAATCTCAAATGGACATACACCCTGCAACTCTTGCCGTCCTTCCCTGCAGGGGTGACATTGGTAAAGTGAACCATTTTTACAGCATGGGTGGTCAGCAACATACCAACTTATAAGTCAAGGAACCTGTGATGTCAGTTTATCCAGAAATTTGGAATGCTCCGACCCCATTGACTATTTATATAAAATGTTTAAACTGTCTGTCTTTGCCAACAAAGTTATAATTAAGAGTACTTCAAGATCCACAACCTTCAATAATATAGAGTTTCTATTAATCAGCTAGTTGAAAAAGTCAAGTACTTTCCATAATTTTGGAATAAAGTTACCGTTGAAATCTTCATGCTTTGATTTTTTTGGTACAAAATCTCTTGTAAAATTTCCGTTATCTTAGCTGATGAAAAATTAATGAGACATAAGATTCAACATTAAGAATGCTTTAATTTCCAGTAGGAAGATGAAGTGAAGCCCATTGTCTTTATATTGCTTATCATTGTTACTTACAGCTAGGTAAGACGGACGGTTAATGATAAATTCAAGTATATTTATTTCATTAATTTTCACTTCTTACTTAACGAAATAAATTGGTTAAGAATAATTTGTACCATGTTGCCTAATCTAGAAAATAAACAAAGACCCAAACACTTACATAAGTATGATCATAAATGCAAAAAGGATGTAGTAATATGGATCACTGACAAGTTAGAACTCATGTAGAAGTTGTTTGATTTTATTTGATCAAAAAAATAAACATTGAAACAAAATAGTTACATAAGAAATTATTTTGCTTTATATTGAATCATTCTGAAGGTGTTTTGTTATTAAATCGTAATAATTTACGATACAAATACAGATGAAAAAGACATTACCAAAGGTTTTTTTGAAAATCGACAAGGCTCTTACTGGGAAATCATACCTACTTTAATAAAAAATCCAACAAAATTGCCAACCGCAGAACTTATTGATAAAACATTCTCAAAAAACTCATACAAAAATAGAATAAATTAAATCTTAATCAAAAACGATTTGAAACTGTTCTATTTGTCAAGTCCCAGGAACTCTCTTTCTAATGCCGCCCCCATCATGTTCCATTCTCCGTCGTCTGTTTCGTCTGGAGGTCCAACCGATGCTTCTGAATCAGAGTCATTACGATCGGGGCCATCTGAAGGCAGGTCTTCCCCTCTTCTAAACTTTTCACTGGGCAAATCTTCACAAGTGGAATCGTCCACCTCTGGTTCGTCTCTCTCCATTCTTAGGTCCATATCACGCACATGCTTTGGAGGACTAACAGGTTCGCTGTCATTGCCAGACACCGAACTGGCTCTTCTTCGCTTTCGGAGTCTGCCAGGTTTCCAACCATGGGGATGCTCACCTGAAAGACGAGAGTTCTAATTAATATTCAAGCCAGCTCAGCACTCAAATAATCTGCCAAATGAGGAAACACTTTCAACAAGGAATTTTTTCACCATCTAAAATATTGTCATTGTATCTTGTAATAGACACGTATCTGAGGAAAGTAGATTATAGGATGTAGATTACAAAATTCTTGATCAAAATTTGGAAATGATAGTAAGAATTGTTTAGATATTTTGAGATCTATGTTGAATATCATTGTACTGTTGAATTCTGTCATGACATCTCTTTGCTAAAATAATATTTCTCCCTAATATCTCAGTTTGAGTAATGCTTACCTCCCGATAAGCTCTCTGCACTAGAGTCACTCGTGCTAGAAATGTTTGCCAGGTCATTCTTCAAAGCGTCTTCAGCATCAATTGAGTCTTCAACATCAAAAGGGTCATCTGTCAGTCGCTGGTTGCCCGTATCTGTGTTACTTCTGTCTTCTGATTCACTCTCATCACTCTCATTGATTATATCTTCTACCTGAAAATGGATAAAGTACAGAATGAAATGCATTAATAATATAATCAACAGTACAATTCAACGATGTAGGTTTCATTAACAAATAACATAACATTTTTTAATGTCTTTTCATGACACTCTTAGAATTCATAGAAAAGAAAATTGATTCCCCCACCCATTGTATCCAGTCCAATCTGGAATGGGCCTTATGCTTGCACCTCGTTAATCCTCAACTTTACTCTGTATTATCTGATGGAGCCATTGATATTTTTATAGCTTTGCGAGGTCGGACACACTTCTATGAATTATTAAAATATACTTCCCCTCTCATTACAACAAAGCCAACATGTAGAACGTCTCACATTTATCCTTTTTGCTGTCGAAATCAAAACTATGAGAACTTGGTGTTTTTAAAACTCATTCCTTTGGCAAACTGCCCGCTTATGGAACGTGTTACTGACATCTGTGTTCTCATCCCAAAACTTGTTATTTTCAAAACAAACATCAATTGCGACTTCCTTTCAGTGACTTAAAAA
Organism: Agapetus fuscipes; assembly: GCA_951799405.1. Classification (NCBI taxonomy): domain Eukaryota; kingdom Metazoa; phylum Arthropoda; class Insecta; order Trichoptera; family Glossosomatidae; genus Agapetus; species Agapetus fuscipes. Next base: position 12,174,067 of record OX637348.1, read on the forward strand.
GGCAATGCAACACATGAATTGCATTCCTCTTCACAAATCTATTTTAAAAAAAAATGTAGAGGTAAAATAATATAATGCCATCTCACCTCCCTATCCATGTCGGCGATATCATCACTGGAGAAAGAGAGCAGGGGGTTGATGGTGTCCATGAACCTGCCGCTGGGCGTCCTTTTGCGCTGTGCCGGCACGGGCATGGCCGCATCTGAGGGTGCTCGTGGGGGGGAGCCGCAGTGGGGCGGAGGCCGGCGAGGGGGTCGGCCAGCTCCGCCCTTGAGAGGGAACAGCCGCTCATCTGCGTGCTGCCACCTCTCAGCGCACGACCACAGCCAGCCCGGTGTCACGGTGTGGACGGGGGTGGGGCAGCGGCGGGACGCGTGCACTTTGGCCGTTCCTATAGAGAAATAAAATGATCATCATAGGTTCATCCGTGTATAAAAACAGTCGGACAGACTTGTAGAATATATTGCTTCTGTGTCTATGTTAGAGTCCCTGATTACCTTTTGCAGAGCTATATTGAACAGCAGGCCTAATTGTATTTAGAATTGTAGGCCGTTGTTTGAAAAGGTCTAGAGAGGTTTTTGTTTATCATATTTTTGCAATGGCTGGGCTCATTGTTGTACTTGTAAGTCTGACAAGTTTACTGGGTATGTTCAGTTCAAGCATTGCCTTATTTATTCTAATAATGTAATAAATAGCTAAAGCAATTAAACATTGCGACGCGTTAACATATGATCGCTGTATCACACATTTTGTATAGAAAATGTACACACAGCAATCAACCATTTACTTGCTACCATGTTTTATTACTTTCTTCAAATAATATGGTAATATCTACCGATGCCCGTTAAGTCTACAAGCCCAGGTCTTTCTTACAAGAAGAAACAAAAAGAGAACTGTTTACCAACATTAAATTCCAAAACAAATCATATTGTGGCCGTGTACTGATATGCCATACTTTCAGCAAGTCATGTGAGGAATCTTGAAAGAATGATGAGGGGAAACTGCAGAGAAGCTGTTTAGTGCTGCTTGAAACTGAGTTTGCATGAAGTGAACATCAAAATAAGATGGATTTTTTCACGCATGAATAAAAATGATTGTTTTCCTCGTATCTGTCTATTGCCAAATACTATAATTGACAAGAGTCATCAGAAGGAAGATTACTATTCGGGCGCTATGTGACCATTATTCAAAGCTCAATAAATAACTGGTGTATCAAACAACCCGGTTTCAACTGTATACAAACATTATCCAAATGATCTTACCAGGACGGACAGCAACCAGATGAGTTGTATTTTTAGTGAAGTCTTGAGTCACCTCTGCACCCAGGCTTCTGGCAACCATATAAGCACGAGAGTGCTCAAGTTTTTGGTAAGTTGGTATTAATCCCGAAAACACCAAACTCTTGCCAGCTAACACTTGACTCTGTAAAAAATGTGTTCCAAAACAATTCATTAGAATGGAGTCTGCATAGATGTCAGTCACACAAAAAAGTTGTGATGCCACATGGTCTCGTTGCTGAAAAAAACATGAGCTCGACAGCCCTGGGTGGGCCTTGGCTGAATCCAGGATTCTTCTCCACTTTCACCTGTCTTGGCTGCATATGCATTGAAACCTTCCATCTATTACATTTTTGGCCTTTCTGGTCTCTGGCCTTGTGGTGCTGAGAGTGTTAGGCGTTTAATGGGGTGTGCATTATTCATTCTAATGGATGGCTAAGGAAAGTCTAATTGATATTTGGTCATCGGTCACTACATACCCTAGTTGAATAGAACTGTGATGTTTGCCTGCCGAGAAAAAATCTAATTTGAAACATTTGTTCATTGATTCCCCCTGTGCAAAAAAGCATAATGGAGTTGTTATTATACCACCATTTCACAAGGTGGGCCTTCATATCACTACATAACTCTTGCAAGCTTATTTGTCAGTTTTTAATAAATTATGTTCAATACAAAAAAAAGGTGTTTTCACTTAACATTTGGGTTAGAATATGTTATTTAGAAGGGTTACATGTGTAATGACTTCTTACAAGATAATGTTTTCACTTACTTTTACTTGTGGAATGACAGTTTTAAGATCCGGCACGGAGCCCGCCTCCATTGCATCATAAACTTCATAGAAAAACTTGTGTATTCGCTTAAGTATCTCCTCCAAATACAGTAAATAATCATCCGCATCTTCCACCTCAATCATTCCATCTTCTGTTGTCCTCCACTTCGTGGGCTGTATTGGAACATCATTTGTGTCTCCGCTTGGCTCTACTTCAACATCATTCGCAAGCAAATTCTCTTTACTATCTAAATCAATATTGTTGTCATCCAATACAGCGCTTTCTTCCGCTGCAGCATTCTCCAAATCAGCAGTTTCATCCTTTGCCGTTTCAATTTCCCCAACTTGATCATCTTTTTCTTTTTCTGAATCATCTACCGGAGATGACTTTACATCTTTAACTTTGGAATCATCTTCCTTTGACAGGGCATTACTTAAATTAACTTCTTTCATTTCTATATCAGCGATGATTTCACCCCCAACTTCTTTATCTTTTAATTCATCATTTTTATCAGTTAAATGATCTGTTTTATCACTTATGTTTTCCTTTCCATCATCTGACTGTTTTTGCTTATCATCTATCTCTTCAACATTTTTAGATACATTTTCTACTCCGTCATTAACATTTTCACCTCCCGTGGATTTTTTACTATCATCAACTTTATCTTCAGCAACATTGGAACATGCATCTTTTTTATCAGCTTCATTTGATTCAAAATCTAACGAGGGCATTTCTTCAGATACAATTGATGTGCCATTATTATCTGGAGAGGTTTTTGTATCTTCATTCATTGTTAAATCTACAATCAACAAAAACACATTAAAAAACAATCATATTTTATGAGAAACTGTGTTGAATTTTAAGAGAACTTAAGTGAAAAGTCACCTTGAAGATGTATTCCTTGACCTTCCATATCCCGCTCAGTTTTTTCAAGTCCCGGAGGAGCATTGATGTCGCCAGTGTGCTCAAAGAAATGATAAGGTTTAACTTGAATTAGGTTGGTAGCTCGATTCCACACATCCTCTCTATCATCTATGATGCAGACAAGGTTGTCCCCGCATGGGAAAAGGGCTCTGTAAATTCAAACATAAATTTACTATCTAGTGAGTTCATGGATTAACATAAAATAAATAGATGGAGCATAAGAACCAGTTGGCGTGCCAAAAACAGTGCGCCCTGGTGTGTACGTAAGTACAAAAGAAGTATTGTTAAAATCCGTTTTAAGGCAAACGCAAAGGAAACCTGACAAAAATAAATTGTTATTTTATGTCTCTTTTTAACATATGACGCTGAAAACATATGTCTCATTTCTTTGTTTTATACCTATAATTGTGTATCAGAAATAGACATACGCCATATTTTATACTGATAAATCTAAAATTGTATTCCTTGACTTATAGGTTGGTATGAGGCTGACCACCCATACTGTAAAAAATGGTTCACTTTGCCAATGTCACCCCTGTGTAAGGGAAGGTCTGCAAAAATTGTAGGATTTATGTTCATTTGAGGTTTGGATTTTATTTGTAAGTACACATTCAGCATTTGTAAGCGCGAACTACACGTGTTTGTGTGTGAGCATGCATTTGAAATGAGCTTTAAATGTTAATATATCTTTGCAACTTAGATTATAGTATTGAGTTTCATTAGAAACTTTTACTACGATTTACAATTCCCTTTTGTTTTTGGTCACATGTTATAGATTACTTACCTCAAGTTGGGAGTCTTCATGTGGACATCGAAGCACTCGTCCCTTGAGAGTATCCTGTGTGAGAAGAGATCGGAAGCGGGATCGAGCAGGGCGGCGACTTTGTGTGCGTAGGCGCGCGCCCCAAACGTGCAGATGTGCAGCTCGTAATGGGCGGCGACAGCGCGGAGGAAGGCAGCGGTGCCGGGGCGCAGGCGGGCGTGGTACCAGCGCCCACAGCTGGGCGGGCCCCCCGACCAGCCGCGCAGCTGGAAGTGGTGCACGTCCTGCAAGGAAAACAAACAACTTTATTTATAAGAATAACAATTTGCACCTTTGATCCTACTGCAGGAAAGACGGATCTTGTGCTTCTGAAAACCAGTGTCTCAGTTTTTTCAACCGAGATGTTTTTCTTCAATCTGGAGCTCGCTTTCCATTAATTCTTTCATGTATGATGATGTGGGAGAGAATATTTCTCATTATGTGGCTTTAATAAACCAGTTTTTGCATTTTGAAAAACATGCAGAGTTCAGCTCTGGTATTCATACGGAGATAAAGATTATAGAACATATAGATTCATCCAAGAATTTTGTAGCATCCGACAGTAAATCCATATTTCGAAGGCCATGATTTAGAAAGACTTAAAAATATTACATGATGTTCAGTAGAAAACGTAGAATGGAAGAGCTTTTACAAGTTGGGAACTGGACAGAGGTGGAAACATGATTGATAATACTTAGTTGTGATAGTAAGATACAAAATAAATTATTAAAAAAAAACCTTAATTTTTATAATTTTTTAACTTATGTTAGTGAACACAGAAATTCAGTCCCGTAAAATGCCTTATAAAGATAGCTTTCTTATTTTAACAAAGATAATGATAGTTTAAACAAAAATTACTATTTCCAAAATCACTCCTAAACTAGAAGTGATTATGATCGATCCCTTATAACTAAATAATAAAAAAAAAACACTTGCGCAATAAAAATAAAACAAATTTTCATTCAATTAACCCATAAAAACAAGTAATTTTATTACACCATGTCAGTAACTGCACAACTGAAACAATTGTAAACAAACAAGTGCCTGCACGCACTTACTATTTTATACATTCGAACCCTTGATGTCTTCACTTTTATTTGTGTTTATTCTTTTAATATTATGATAACTTATACACACTGTTTAAAATAAAGTTTATACAACAATGGTTAGAACATTATTGACTAAAATTTTACTAAAGGACATTGTTATAAAAACAGCAATATTTCTCACCTTGATGTTGGCAGGAATGTTGTCGTTGGTTGTGTGAATCAAAGTCTGATCCAAATCCACCAACAGCACCAACTTTCTGTCTCTCAATAGTCGCTCGCTGTCCTCTTTTCCCAGCTTTTGAGCTAATTCTTCACTAACCTACGCAAATAAAGTGCACAAATATACGTTAATAACAATACAGACTAGGAAGAGTGTAGGTAAAAATGTTGGCGAATTCAGTATTATTCACCTTTAGTTCAGGAACAGAATGAATCATGGGTACCGATGCGTTGTGCAAAGGTTTGTCATCACAACGCAAATCTGCTCCACACTCTGCGCACATGTCTTTCATAACTGTAGGATGGCTGCAAGCTTCTAGCTCTAAGAGAGGAGATCTGTAAAAAAACAATTTAATAATTAATTTAACTTGCCAACAAAAATACTGATAAATGCGCATTTTTTATATGCCTGGTTTTCCAGTGGAGGGTTACGTTGGGATTTTCGAAAAAAACATACCATCTTCATTCATAACAATCAAGTTTAGCTGAAATTACAACCAATAACAAATAACAATGACGTCACATACCCAGGTTGTAAAACTTCCCCCTCCACCGCCGATAGGGCCTTCACAGTGCCAGCTTTATTAGCCTTAAATTTGAGCACTGTGGGGGATTTTTCATTTTCGTCATTGTATAACAGGATGACCGTCCCAATGGGCACAAAAACATCCCTTTTCACTTTCCATTTGATGATTTTTAACAATTTTCCCGGCGGAACCGATATCACCACAGTTTTTTCGGCCATCTTGAACGGAAATCGGACCTAAACGCGTTTAAGAAATCTTGTCCTATTGGTTGAAAAGAGTGTATAAAACGCGCCAATTTCAAACTGGCCAATCTTAAGCACGTTCTTAAAATTGAATTTAGATGTTTTTTGGTTAGTTTGATCACGCTGATAATGACAGCAAAATCTATACAATTCACAAATCCTGAAGAAAGTAATGTTTTCGTTGTATTTTGAAAACTATACACTTTTTAACTGTTTCTATTCCGTCAAAAAGCGATCCAAAAAGCCATAAATCACGAAAATGAATAAATTAGGTACATATTTTGTTTTCGAATACCATAAACTATAAAATGTTTTATTTTGTACGTTTTGTACTTTTTTCCTTTGTAGCTACACTTAAACCGAGCGTAACAATTTTGTATTATTTTCCTTTTCAGCAATAAATTTACTAACGTATTTCACAAAAAATATAAAAATAAATATTAAATTTATCAGTTTTCTTCTAATTAATGATCTTAACTAACTATCTGAATTAATGAAAATAACTTTCCACGTGAGAAGGCTAGTAAATTATAAAATAAATTATCTGTTCATTATTGTCTGTGGTATCCAAACGGCTATTTTTTGAAATTTGACTGCGTTTGACGTTGTGTATTGTTTTTAATTTCAAACGCGCTCTGAAAACTGTTTATTTATGAGATTAATTAATTTACAAACTTAGTCACATCTCTTTTAACTTCTGGGGACATTGTCTCTCCAGAAGTGCTTGTTTCCTTCTTGTAAAAGTGCTTCAAAATCATCGAAAATGTCTCATAAAAAAGTTTCGGGGGAGTCAATATTTTCTGAGAGCCATTTCAGTGCAATCCAGTCAAAGCGATCGTCTCTCAGGAGAAGTCTACATCAAAGAGTTCGAACATTAGTCGCACCGCTTCAGACTATAGATCTGTCTAGAAAAGAAACATCTAATCGGGAAATTGACGAAGAGATTGTCAACGATGCTCTTTTATCTAGCGGTAAACTATTTCTACATATAATTTTTTTTTTTCTTTTCTGTATTTTGAATATTCCGGAGAATTTTTGGCCGGTGAATTTGAAAGAAGAATAATGAAAGGCAGGTGTGTACTGGGTGCGACCGCTTGCATCGCCAGGAACCAAAATCTCTCAAAAAATGTTAGATTGGCGGTGCACGGTGGTATACTAGTGCCAACCTTGATGTATTGAAGTGAAGTCTGCAACTGGGTTTTACTTGAGAAATGGTCTCTGATCAAGCTTTCAGAGGAGTCTTGTGAAAGATAATGTGATTACATAGAAACAGCGTTAAACTAAATAAATGAGATTGATATCAATATAGATAAAGCCATCAATGGCTTGGCTCCACCTTATCTGACCGACATGATTTCGCCTGTTGAGATGGGTGTTAGGAGGCAGACACTCAGATCTGCGGGCGATGGTGCAATCAATTTGGTTCAGCCGCACCGTCAGATCCGTACAAATTTCGGAGACCGTTCTTTCTGTGTTGCGGGTCTGGTGGAGTGGAACAGACTGCCACCCGGAGTGAAGAACTCCAAATCTATGGGTATATTTCGCGGAGCTCTCAAGACGCACCTTTTCAAAAAGTCTTATCCGTGATCGGAGAGGGCCCTTGAGTAGTGACACACACAAAAACGGTGCTCTCTTATCATGTGTAATTAAAAATAAATTAGCCTGATATATAAGTATATATATAAATATATATAGAGGACACAGATGGGCAGGTCAGTTTATTCTTTAAGTTATGAATGTGCCATTCAGCATGATAAGTACAATAAGAAAAAAAACGATTATCGTTTTGACAGTTTTCGTTAACCATTGCCTGGAAACTGATTGTAACAAGACTTCGCTCACACTTTAAGACGCAAACGATTTGGCACACCTATTTATTTTTCTGTTTATTTTGTTTTGATGTATGTTTTATCAAAAGACAGGTGTTTCATATATTTTCTGAATGGAGATTTCTGGGAATTTGATTCTTAGGATTTTTAATAATATTTTTCAATACTTTTCAGGGATTCTCTCGAGTAGCTTGGCCAATTACTGCCGAGTTTCTCCTCTGCATCATTTCAGTTACAACAATGTAAAGCTGAAACAGTACGCTCTGAAAATAAGACAGTATCTTTCTGGAAACTTGAAGAATGCCAAATACAGCAGCATCGACTGCAAAATTGAAATACTCTCTGATTTTAAGTTGCACGAGAATCATCCGTCTGGTGTTGCTGTATGTATAAAATAGATTTTTAAATTGATTTCTTTAGCGTACTCAATTTTTATAAATAATTTAGCAACAGACTTGTTACAAACTCGGAACAAATTTCATAGACAACATAATTGGAACATGAAACGTCTGGGTTGCAAGGCAAAAGGTGAACAAATATTAAATCCTTTGTTTTTAAGGACCCTAGTCACATACCAGCCTGATGCTTGCCTGCCGAGAAAAAAGTTCTAAATTCAAATATGTGCCGAGTCTCTTTCAAGGTTTAATGCAATTTCATCATTTGTTACCTACCTTTTACATTTATGCCCGTTTGGGGTGCTCGCCTTTGCATGTGAAGCTTAGTTGCGCTTATGCAAGGATAGTGGACACAATTCTGCAGAGGATCCAGCCACCTCCAGACAAATAACGATAAAGTTACTGAGTGAATTGATTGTGGAGGCATTGATTTTGTAATCTTTTATCCTAATAGATAAATATAATACCAACTGAAGTGACTTAACCAATGTCTTCAGGAGGCACCCATTTGCGCGATGATTGAGGATGAACAGTGCAATTAATCTTTAAATTTAATCATACTATGGAAATAGCCTAAGACCACCTGAAGATGCAAACGGTTTGTTTGCGACATCGGTCGTGGATATACATACTACACTCAACGTAATCAATAAACAAAGTTTTTTATATTTTTATCCATTGAATGAATATTGAATTTTTTTTATGTTAGTACATCTTTTTCATTAATTGTAGAGGCATTCATCTTAAAAGTTGCGAAACTGGTTGGTGGAACTTAATATACTCGCCTTAATCAACAACAAAGTTGTTTTTATTTTTTGTCTCTTGAAAATATATCTGTTCCATGACTAAAAAAAAAATGCCTGGAATTCCAGATAAATGTTTCCGGCGAAGACGAGACAAACAGCAAGGTCTTGTATCAGGGCATCCTCTTTACTTGGGGCAGTTTTATTGAGGAAGACAGAGACCATTTCACGTATTTACCGCTTCTCTATGATAGCGGCAACTCCAAAGTTGTGTGTGGTGTGCGGGAGATACTGCAGAAGATGTTTGATTGCGTGATTATGCAATTTGAGTTTACGCAGGTGACACATTTCATTTTAATATTATTTTCCAACTAAAAGTGTTAATTTAAGGTATAAATAACTGCTGTTTTATTGTAAAATGTACTTCAAAGCCTCACAGGACAGCTCACTTGGTGAATTCAGCCATTTTTAGAAGCTGATACAAGTTGGCTACTTCCTGTCCTATTGACCGGTTAAGGCTATGGTCTCGTAATCGGAAAGTACAAGATATGAGGCTAACCACTCATTCTATAAAAAAATGGATCACTTTGCCATCATCGCTCCTGTTTCACGGAAGGTTGATTTAAAAAAAAAATAAGGTCATAATCAGCACGTGTAAGCGTAAGCTTTTATGTGTCCGGTTGCAGGCATGCATTAAATATGAATCTGAAATGGAAATGTATACTCACTGTTTAAATTGTTGATTACAGTTCATTTGATTCTAGCAAAGCACAAAGAAAATGTTTTATGATTGAGATACTAAACTTTTTGACCAATATTAATTTTATGTCTGCCCTATGTTCATTTATTATTTTATTTATAAATAATATCTATTTCTGTTGTATTGCAGAGTGAATTGTTGCTGTTGAGTGCTCTGCTAAGTAGTTTTTCTCCAGAGAAAGGCGCAAGGCTGGTCACCTTTGATTACAAAGTCCCGTGCACACAGCTGCTGACCAAACTAAAAATATCCATTGAAATTGAAGAGATGCACAACTTTTGGAAAAGGTATACACTGAAAACTTTCATTATTACACTAGCAATAAGATAATGAGGTCGGCTTAATGTAGTCAGATTAATGTAGTCAAAAAAGCTGTTGGTTTTTGGATGTAGGAAGGATATATATATATATATATGGAAATTTGTCACCAACGGAACATTTTCCAGGTTTACAGATATTATAGTTAACAGATGAAATAAGGTATGCACCGTAGAAATGGATCATTTGAGAAGTATGACAGGAAAAACACTGAAAGATAGAGTGAGAAAATGGGTTCTGAATGAATGCGGAGTAAAAGAAGTGTGATACAATGGTTTGGACATATTGAAAGGATGAATGAAGACCGACTGACAAAAAGAGTGTATAAAGGGAATGTAATAGGTAAGCGTAAGGGGAAGACCTAGGAAAGAATGGATTGATCAGATAAGTGAGATTGCGAATTAATGGAATTTCCAGAGTGGAAACAAGAGAAAAGCATGCATGAAAAGAGTGATGAAATTAGATGAGATGAAAGAAGTATGCAAGGACAGAGTCAAGTGGAGGCACTTGTGTGGAGGTACCGGCCACCCCTAGAGGAATCTATAATCTATAATCTAAGTTGCAAGGATATATTCATTCAAAGCTCTCAGATGTATGCCCACAAACAAACACGTGTAGTTCGCGCTTACAAATGCTGATTGTGTACTTACAAATAAAATCCAAACCTCAAATGAACATAAGCCCTGCAACTCTTGCCGACATTCCCTGAAACAGGGGTGACATTGGCAAAGGAATGGCGGCAGGATACAAGACAAGACAATAATTTTCTTATGACCAGTTATTTTTTTTAAGGTTTTCAATGGCATTTTAATCATTTATAAGTAGGGACTGGAAAAAAGTGGTGTTATTTTTTGCGAAATTCGCGTTATTTTTTATCAAAAACAGGGAAATTCGCATTATTTTTTATGATAAACGGGGAGATTCGGTGTAATTTTTAGGGTTGATTTGATCGAAATAAAGGTTTATGTAATTGCAAAACTCTAATATTTACAATTTATCATATAAACAACAATATGTACCTTCAAAAACAATGAATAAACAACATCTGAATCAATACGAGTTACAACTTACAAAATACCATTGATTGAAAAAAGTATTAATATTTGAATGACACTCCGAATACCCTGCAATATCCTTTTAAAATATTAAATTTAGTCTCTCTAGATGAGGGTTATCTAATTTTTTCGAGGGATGTTGGCTTTTATGAAAGCCTCAAGTTGTGCTCTTGGCTAATCCAGCAGCAGCTTCACTCCTTGATGTATTTCCTATTTCATTGATGTCACGATTCAAGTCTGTTTGGATGTCCAGGACAGTTCTGCTTATCATTTTTTTTTTTTAATATAATAGATTTGTGAATAGGAATGCAATTCACCAACCTACTCTGCCTGGCCAGAAACAGGTATTAATATCATTCATGAAAAATTCATTACGAGTATAGTTCATTTTAATTAATTATTCATTTATAATTACCCAATTACATTTGTTGAACCAGGATCAAATTTATGGTCAAATGACCCAGGCGGGGATCGAACCCCGCGTCTAGCGTTCTAGCGTGTTTCAACGTTGAAAGATCAGCCCACTTGGCCCCCTCGGCTATAACACCGACCATTTTTTCTGTGCTTTGCACCTTGCAAAGGGTTTTCACTGGAATCTTTTCTTTCCCACAAAATAGTTGCGTTGCAGAAGCGACACATAACAACTTTTTCGCACAATTTCTACCAAAAGTACGAAATTTCGCGATATTTGCATAAAACCTCAAATTTCGCGTTATTCGCGTAAAAACATCAAAATTCGCGAATAAATTCGTTTTATCGCGATCGCGAAATTTTCCAGTCCCTATTTATAAGATAATGCCCACTTTCCACTGCGAGCGGGAAATAGCTGAGCGGGAGCGGGAAATAGCTGAGCGGAGCGTAGTGAAATAGTTTTGGCCATCTATTGCGAAAGAGTTTTAAAAAATAATGGTATTTGCCTTCCACAGCCAACGAGCTCTACGGAGTGAGCTAGGCGGGAAATGAGATGAGTCAGATGAAAGAGTTGTTTGCCTTCCATCTACAGCGGGCTTAGCGGAGCCCACAGAGTAGCCAACTTGGCGACATGACAGTGTGTGACGGCTCGTTGCAGCCTACGCCCAGATCAACGTTTTAATTATTAATAAAAAAGTTTTTTTTTGTTTCAAAAAATAAAAAGTAATGTATTATTTTGCTTTAATACATAAAAAGTAGATGTTTGAAATAAAACATACATTTTAATATTTCCAAATTTATAAAATAATGTATGATGTGTTTTTGTAAATCATGTATGATGTGTTTTATCGCTGTCACGCAACTGCGCGGGTTGGCGTGGGGGGCACGGGGGAGCGGAGTCAGTTGAAAACTAGCGGCCGAGACCATGACACAGCGGACTCATTTTTACTCGCTCAGTCCGCTCCGCTCACTCCGCTGTCGGTGGAAGCACTTCTATGAAATTTACTGTTGCTAGTCGAGCGGAGTCCGTATGGAGTCCGCTGGAAACTCGCTCAACTCTGCGACCACTTTTGTAACTCTTTGTACTCGCTCAGTCCGCTCCGCTCACTCGCTGTCGGTGGAAGCACTTCTATGAAATTTACTGTTGCTAGTCGAGCGGAGTCCGTACGGCGTCCGCTCCGCTCGCAGTGGTAAGGGGGCATTAGGGCTGGGGTTCATATTTTCGGGTGTATTTGGTTCATTAGTCAACTAAAACTGAAGATCAAACTACCAAAATTTCAAATCTGCAGTAAATTTAAAATTTTAGTTACTACAGTTCAAAATACTGGGCCTTAGGGTGTTTTGTTACAACTATTTAGGGACTTTATACTGAATGAAAAAAAAAATGTTATAACTGTGCAGGTAGTTTTTTGGTTTAGGTTAATCACAACTGTTGAAACGAATGTTTGAAGAAATTTAAAAACGGGCCATAGGTTGTAGTGGACTTATACATAAAAAAAAATCCTGTAGTAATCATGTGTTACCTTTCAGCTGCTTTCCAGATGAAAATGCCCAAATGGATGAACTCAACACACAAAAACTGTATAAAGTTTTCCAAAAACACATGTCGGACCACCACGGCATGGACATTTCACGTTTGGAGCTTACAACCTTGAATTATCCTGATGTGATGATCCAGAGCAAAGGAGTCATCAGAATGCGAGACTTGAACGCTGCCAAGATCATCTTGAAGATCATGTGTGAAATGTCTGTTATTCTTAAGGGGAGCGTGCCAAAACTTTCCCTGGATTACGATTAGCTGATATGTCTTTGAAATGTTTGAAATCAATGACAATATCGTGTAAATAAACTTGATTTTTCTTTGAATCGTGCCGAACAAAAGTGATATCACCTCGCTGTGTTGCTAACCAAATATCTTAACCTCTTAACAGCACGAGCTATGCTCTACACATCTTCGTTTTGCAGTTGATGTCGTACACATCTTCAGATTTCAAAAGGGGCACTACGTATCTTGTGCTGTGCGAAATGCATTTACATAGTGACAGAACGACACGGAGGAATGTGTAGGTGACCTTTGTCCAGGAGTGGCCAATCTTCTGTGAGTGCTCCCGCAGGTCCCTGTGAAGTTGGCTATCACTGTGACAAAGGCTTTGAGGTCTTGTGCTATTAGGAACAACTCCTCTACACCTCTCATCCCGGTCGAGTGCCGCACATTGCGCAGCCATGACGTCTGCCTTCTGTCAGCTCCCCAGGAATCCGAAGCATTCATCATTCATTCATTATATTTGACTTATAGATTATAGGGTCCGTGTCTCAGAACTGTAGAGCAACACGGAACATACATAGGACCTTTAGTCTCTGTTTGAGTTAAGTGGACGATAATGGTCTAAAAAGGGAGGAAGAAAAGAAGGATGTTTATGTGCGTGTGACACATTGTTTGCCAGCGTGCATGACTACATGTCGTATTCTCCTGGTGTGGAAGAGTGTAAAGCGTTGACAATATCCGGCGGTTAAGAGGTCAACATATTTTGTTTTTGGTCGCGAAGGACCCTAGTTACCTAGACCTACACCGAAGAGGGAAATTCAGAATGGTCAGACTCCATTTATACAGCATTTATTCGACAATAAGCGATCGATGAAGTTGGGTGTTTGTATTGCCTTTATGAAAATAAGAAAGCAATGTCTGTATAATATATTGATTTATAACTCAATGTACCTATAATTTTATGTACCTTTTTAAAGATATTGATAGTTAGTTTTTATTGTGTTTTGTTTTATTAATTAGATAATTCTAAGGGCCCTACCTCACCGGGATGCCATGGCGACGTCGCCGGCTACGTAGCCATGGCTACCTCTGGCTACCTACGCTCGCCAAATGGAGTAGCCAGTGGCGACCATCTGTCAGTTCAGTTCTCCCTCGTATCGAGAATGGACGCTTCGTGGATAGAAGAAATCGCACTTATTTATTATGTGCGTCGCAAAAAGTTTAAAAAGAAGAAACCTAATAAGTTATGGGTCCATCCTTTTATATCAGATCGAAGTCGAAGTGGTGTTTTTTCAAAACCACCATCATCTCGTCTTTTTCTTTGAATAAATTAACTATTTTGTTCCAACGTTTTATTTTTAAATTACGATCGGAACAATTTTTTATGGCGGAATCCCATAAACATGATCGATTTTGAATTTCTACAATGAATCTTTTTGTATTGAAACTCATTTTGCGTCCATCTTGGCGGCTGGTTGGACACTGAGTGAGTGAGCCGCAGCTTGCTCGTGTACATTTTACTGGCGACACCGCCAGGTCGCCAGTCTCCACATAGCGAGCCGACAGTCGTGGCTACGCTTCCAAATTGGCGACGTAGCCAACCCCTCGCCAAGTGAGTTACCTGTCATACATTGCGATATGAATTGTTTGGATACGTAGCCGGTGACGTCGCCATGGCATCCCGGTGAGGTAGGGCCCTAAGAATATAGAGAAGTAGTTCATTATTTTAAAACCATAAAAGAAATTTGTTTAATTCACCAGTATTCTTTAAAATTCACCAACCAAGTATAAATATAGTTAAACATTCTGAGATCATTGTAAAAATTCACTATATTGCAGGTGATTTGTAAGTTTTTTGAACACATGAAAATATGTTTTATTATTTATAAGTCCCTTTTCATACAGTCCGGTCGAGTGCTGGATCGGAAGATGTGTAGTGTATAGGGGTGTATGTTAGTTTCCACGTCATCCGTCGTGGTTTCTCCAGCAATCAAATACATTTTTTGAACGTCTGGGCCGAAATCGAACCATGTGAAAAGGGGTATTTAGTGTTATTTTATTTTGAAAAAATCATCACTTAGTTGTGATTATGTTTGTATTTTTATTTGATTATATTTTGACAATGAAAAAAATTGGTTATTATTTAACCACCCAAGGATGTGACAAAGGCTTTAGCCAGATTTATTTTTATTGAAGAGTGACTTGACTTATCGCACTAATAAACTGGTGAGAAAAAGTTTTTGTCTGCATTAAAAACTTTGAAAAGATCACTAGAGGGTAGGTTGGATAAATAAAACATATATTTGTTGGTTTACACATTTACTGTATCTGAAATCCCTGCCAATATCAATCCAAATTTTAGTATTACAATGATTATCAATATTTTTTTATAAATTTGAATTTTTAGACATATTTAAAAAAACTATAATGACAATAATTAATTAGAACTGTAAAAATATAACATTTTTTTTTAATAAACACGTTTAACTCAAAATTAAATAATAGGTACTCCATTTTTTTGGCATATGTGCACTTTTTTTAACAGATTCTGTGATTTGACCTTTGTCTCTGTATTGAGGTAAATTTATAAAGAAGTTTTAACATTTTTTGAATAGGTAATGTGTTTTTTTTTATAAAATATTAAGCACAACATAAATAAATCAAATCTCTAAAAGTACACAAATAACTGATTGTATAATATAATAATAACTTCACACATTCATTTGATTGCGCAGATACAGTGAAAAATCTGCACAATGCAACGGAGAAATAAAATTTATCGATTTATTTCCAAATACTAGCAAGCCAATCTATAACGTAGTATGTGAAAATGTTGGTTGGAATAAATAATAAATTAATTTTGAAGCTATTTATGTTTTGGTATCTTACTGAATAGTAGGCGCTCGCTAACCCAAAACATGCAATCTTCCGGCATCTTACGATTGATAAACCCGTCGGTCATTTTTTATACAAATTCTCTTTCGGGAATCTTGTGTGGGAGACTCTCCAGATTTAAGAGAATCTGTGACACTTATTGGAGTGCTGTAAAGGTGAGGGCGTTGGTGAGGTGGAGGTTGATGTCCTGATCCTTTGTAGCTGGAGCGTTAGCTGCGTGTTGCCTTTGTTTTGAGACACTGAAAGGAAGTGGCGATTGATGTTGGTTTGGAAAAAACTGGGTTTGAAGTGGGGCGAGAACACAGATGCTGGTAATTTTTTCCATAATCGGACAACTAGGCAATGGAATGAGTCGTTCTGAATGAAAGTTCGAAATGTGAAAGTGAAATGGAATGAGAAGTTCTCTATAGTTTTGGTGTCAACTAAGAAGCTATAAATGAGCCATTCTACAAGTTGACTTTTGTCCTGGTTCTCCAAATGCAATACTATTTATTTAAAGTAATGAAGATTTTTAATTTGCAAATCTGGGATAGAAGTATTTCTTAGAGAAATCCAATAATCTGCCATTTTAGACAATTCAAAATCAGTCAAATAATACGGGTTCTAGATTACTGAGCGCTTACCATAAACAGTTAATTTCTTAACATCACTTTCAAGTATATATTGTGCTTTATTGCATTGCAGAATTTCACTGTATTACAATTTAACTTTTCATTATTTTAATCACACTTTAAACAGCTCAAAGTATCACATCTTCAACGCAATAAAATTGAGGTTTCCGAGTTGCGATTCTCGCTAAATGGGTTTTCGTGAGTTGCAAATCCTAACTGCACAAATGGTCTCCCAACTTTGGTGTACTAAGAACATTGGCCAGGCGACCTCAGCATAAAATACATATGTAGTTCTATGCTTATTATATGTTATGTATATATAAGTGACATGTGATATTTTCCTCGGGTTTTCATCAGTAGTGACATATATTGAAAATTTTGTGAGGATAATATAAAATTTGGGGAGTAAAACGAATGAATTTAATAATATGAAAGACAAGACAGTTGATAAGAATAAGCTAATAATTACAAATGCATTGGTTTTCAAGGTTCTTATGAATCGATTGTGATTTGAAAACCCTCGGACTAGACAGAGCTTATGTCTAAATATTATTTAATGTTTTTTTTTTATTCAAACAAAGTATCAAATGGTTGTGCCTATTGAGCACAAGTCATATTATAATAGTTAATTTATTTTTTAAAAGTTGATTATAAAGATTTTTTAAGAAAGGTTAAACTTATGAAAGGTGAGCAACCGGAAAAAAAAGAAAGATTACTAACCAGTTCCTTCAATAATAGGTTGGTATGAGGCTGACACCCCATGCTTTAAAAACTTGGTTAACTTTTGCCAATGCCACACCGGTTACAGGGAAAGGCGGCAGGAGTTGCAAAGTTTATGTTCATATGAGGTTTGGTTTATTTTGTACGCACACATGTAGCTAGTAGGTGTGAACTTACATGTAAATGCTTGAGGGCATGCATTAAATATGAGCCTTAAATGTCAATATATCTTTACAACTTAGATTATAGATTATAAACTAAGAACCGGTAATTTTCATTTATCAAAAAAAAGAGAAGAATTATGACAAAACAACACAATATTTTAACTATTGTTTCCAGGTATTAAAATACCACACTTGGTACAGCTTTAAATGTTACGTTTTCTGTGATCGAAAAAACAAATTTAATAATTTACGGAAGCTCCAGCTCCGATAGACCAGGGTAACTGATGCCGGAAAACATCCCTCATGTGGTCAAGTTTGAAACCGCCAGCCATGAAAGGGTGACGCTACAATTCAATTAAAAATTATCACCTGGGTATTTTCAAGAGGCCGATATCTAAAATCTGCTACTGCTAAATTAAGTTATCTAGAGATTTTTTTTATAGACAAGACTAAGTAATATAATCATTATTTACTCAAAAAAGTAGCAGATTTTGGGAAGAAAATGTTAGCTCGGTTTTTACACAGACTCAAGTAAATTGTGTGATAATACTAAACATGCTTTGTTCATAATATAAACATCGCTTTTCAGAAAACATCATAAAATATAGATTAAATCATAATATGTTACAAAGTATTAAATTATTCTACATTCATTTAAAAAAGCTCACGACTAATTTTCAGCCAGGGGCCAAGAATATATACTTTACTTACATTATAAAAAAAATCATTTAGATCTGTCTCGATTTTCTAAATTAAATACACACACCTAACGATTGATAAAAATATGTTTGATAACTCAACAAAACTGGTACCAAATGATTCTCGTAAATAATTCAATGAATTGAAAATGATCTTTCAATCAATCAATCATACTGGAAGAGATCGTTGATCAGTTATGAATATTGTAGCGGAGTTTTACAAACAATTATTAAAACTCGTGTTATGTACGGTCCTGTCCAGAAAATATACCGTGCTCCTTGTGAGAGTACAAATGAAGCTGCAAGGATTCCTGGTCAAGTTTGTAAATCTGCCAATTTTTACAGCAAGGCTAACTCAGCCTTGACAAGAGATAAAAACCTATAGGACACATTTTATTTGTTCAAGGTTAAAAAAATATAAGGAGTTTCCAATGCAGGTTTCCTAAAAAAAACCTAATTTGAATACCGAAAAGTGTCATAATATACTTTTTTTTATGTAAATGAGAACCAAATAGAAGATTAGGATTCATTCTGGTAAAAAACTTTATTTTTTCACTCACAAATAATGAAAACATTCCAGGCAGGATCTAATACACAATATGGTTTTTCTTTGAGGAGTTATAGATGTGGAAATTCCATTTTGATTCTGATTACTTCAGACTGGAACTGAATGGAATAGGATTCATGTAATTCTGGTAAAAAAAACAAACATGTTGTCTCACAAATAATGAGGATATTCCGGGCAGGACCTACTACACAATATTTTTTTGCTTTAAGGAGTTACGGATGACTTAATCCCACTTTGATTTTCATTACTCCTGACGGATGGTCTACAGCCTTGGGTATACATCTTGGGGTTGTGTTTTGTGGGTAGTCGCAGTGGGTGAGCGGGAGGCCTAGCAGCAGCCGCCCCCGGCCACGCCCCCTGCCCCTGAGGCCCCGCCCGCTCCAGCTCCGCCCACCGGAGAGTGCTGAGCTCCAATCTTGATTCCGTTGGCCTACAAGATGACGCAATATCATTTAAAACGTGATAACTCAAAATTAATCATGATGATAAGATCATAAAGAACATCGCCACCTTAAAGGTAAAATTGAATAAGTGCTGAACTGATTTGAGAAACTGTGGATAAAACAAAAATATTGGGTGTAACTTCTCATAGAAAGTGAACTAATCATAAGGAAATGCTCATGATGAACTTCTAAACTACATTATTTTCACACTTTTTTAGTGTTTTCTCTTGTAGAAAATAGGGGAAAATGTGCATTTATCTGAGAAACCCATGGTGGCTTAATATGTCACTTATTCAGTTTTACCTTTAAGGTAGCGATATTCCTTATGATTTAGAAAAGTAACAAACAGATTTTGAAATTAAACAAGGCACCCAATTTTGATAGCACCCTTAGCGGCAGTGCTCAAAGCAATCAAGATAGGTTTTTTTCAAATACATATAAAAAAATTTCACACTAGAAATAATCTGTCATTAAGGTGGTACGACACATCGATGGTAACAAAAAATATTCATAGATGGTACGCATCAAAAATGTATGGGGCACTCCGTCGGGCAAATATGAAAAACTACTGTAGTTTTACTTCCTTTGAAACTTTTAATGCATTGAAAATAATATGTTGATTGCGCTATTCTAATATGAAATCAATCTGAAATCGCTAAGGTATTCATTTCGGTCATTAAATTATGCGTAAATTTCATTTTTTTCGCCATTGTTTGCGCCAACGCGACCGATGCGATGAGCTACGAGTACTTCTCTTGGATACAAACCTTTTTTATTATTTGTTACGCTTTATGCATCTTTATTTTCTTCAGTCTGGCCGTGAGAAGCTCTGGCCGAACAGCTTGCGTAACGGACTGCCACGCAAGGGTGAGAGGTTCGAATCCGTTTGACGATGTATATTTTTAATTTTTTACATTGTGTTTTCTTTTTTTACATATACTTTTTTTTATTAAAATACAACATATTTGAAAACAAAAGTATTAAAGTTAGTCCAAACGATTAACAATACTTTCATTTCACTTTCATTTCACACTTCGTCCACACGACAAGTCGGTCAACATTTCAGTCACATGTATATATGTACCGAAGAAATCATCCCAATATTATAATTGTATATTATGCAATGATATTATGATTCATTCACTCTGTCTGCCACCATGGGTTGACGCGTAAGCCTAATTTGCATAAACGAGGTGGCACGACTTTATCCGAACGAATCCGAAGCGTAGGGATTACTAGATCAAGAAGTAGCTATACAGCCATTGTATACAGCTGATGAGGAAGGGTGTCTTGATAATAATATTATTATCATGTGCTGCAGTGTTTTTTCTTATTCACTTGTGAACGGTCACTGGTCAGTAGGACGCAAAAAGTGCAGAGGCTATACACCATTGAGGTATGTATATATAATATATACCTCAATGCTATACACAGTAATATGAATGAAAATCATTGAGGATGGAAATAGGAATCTAGCCGTTGCA
This sequence comes from Agapetus fuscipes, assembly GCA_951799405.1. Lineage (NCBI taxonomy): Eukaryota > Metazoa > Arthropoda > Insecta > Trichoptera > Glossosomatidae > Agapetus > Agapetus fuscipes. The sequence goes on from OX637348.1 coordinate 12,194,733, forward strand.
CAAATTTGTCATTTATTGTGAGATGCCATGTAAAAAAAACAATCCATCACAAATATCTCGGTTCATCATTCGTCGATAAAAAAGTAATTTGTTCTAAGCCCCTCATACAACTTTGCTTAATAAATCTGAATAAGGCTATTTAAATGATTTAATCATGTTTTTAATGTATTGACTTGATTTTTACTAATTTCTCTTTTACGTACGCTGGTCACATATTACACACACCGCGTGACCATGTTGGAATAAAATTAATTTATTATTGATATAAGAATGACTATACATATATATACATAATATTTTATATATTGTTAATACAATAAGTCCGGTCAGTAGCTCAGAGGTAGAAAGCTTGCGTTCGATGCCGAAAGCTCGGATTCGATCCCCACCACCAAGGGTGTCAAAATTATTTCTCTTTTCGGTGTGTATTGCAAACCCACCTACCATAAAAAAAAACCAGCAAGGTTTACTCAGCCTTCACAAGAAATAAGAAACCTGCTCCCCTATTAGGGAAATCCCCACTTCAACGAAGTGGTTGGCGTAAGGCCGGCTCCCTTACCTGTGAAAATACATAGGTTTTACCCACCATAAGCAACCCTTTCGGGAAAAAAGCTGCAGGAAGTTGCACTATACGTGCAGCTTAGTTGTACAAGCTAGTCCATGGTTCTAGTTTTACACACATTTAGGGACTTCATCGAAGAAAGAAAGTCGAGTGCAGTTCACTGATTTTTTTTTTATATTTTCAATACAAGAATAAAATATAGTTGTCAATTTTTAAGGCTTATGAAATTTTTTACAATTTGTCTACCGATTTGTCTTTGGCCGAAAAGTCGTGTGGACGAAGTGTCGTGTGACCGATTTATCTATGGCCGAGTTGTCTTTGGACGGGTTGTCGCTGACCGATTTGTCTTTGACCGAAATGTCGTTGGCCAAAAAGTCGTGGGGACGAAGTGTGAAATTTTTATATCTAATCTAATGTAATCTAACTTGCAAATATATGTTACATTAGAGATTCACATTACATCATGCATTACATGCATTCTCACAACCAGACACGAACAAGTTTGCGCTTGCACATGCCTCATGTGAACCTACAACATAAAAACCAAATCTCAAATGGACATACACCCTGCAACTCTTGCCGTCCTTCCCTGAGACAGGGGTGACATTGGCAAAGGAACCATTTTTACAGCATGGGTGGTCAGCCGCATACCAATTTTGTTACCACATATATATATTTTTTAATTTAAAAAATAGATTTGTGAAGAGGAATGCCACTAACACATTCACTAACCTATTTTATCTGGCCAGAAACAGGTATTAATAAAAAAAATTAAAATTACACATAAAAAACAAATTGTATTAGGTTACGGGGCGAGTAAAATTCAATAATGTATTGAATTTTACTCGCCCCGTAACCTAATACAATTTGTTTTTTATTTTTTATTTTTATTTTTTAAAACTGAAAGGTTACAAAGTGAATTCCTCATCAATTAATAATAGGTCATTGATAGGTATTAATATTATCAATTAATAATTCATTACTGTTTATATTAATTAATAATTACCCAATAACATCTGTTGAACCAGGGTCAAAGTTAAAGTCATGTGACCCAAGCGGGGATCGAACCAACGTTATTCTATTCCAAATACGCTAGAAAGATCAGCCTCTGGCCCACTCGGCCATAACACCGACTAAATGAAATGAAAGTGAAATGATCGTATTTTTAATCGCTTGGACTAACTTTAATAGTTAAGTTTTCAAATATGTTGTATTTTTATAAAAAAAAGTATAATATGTAAAAAAAGAAAACAACAAATGTAAAAAATTAAAAATATAGGTATCAACCGGATTCGAACCTATCATCTTCGCATCTACAGTCGGTCACGCACGCTATTACGCCAGAGCTCCCACATTCCGACGGGAGAAAAATACTGTTTATAAAGCGTAACAAATAACTATTAAAATAATATTATGGGTGGTTTGTAAAAGGCGAAAGATTTATTCGTATTGAAGGGAAACCAGAGTATGGGTGGTTTGTGTCCAAGATAAAATACATTATATCGTCGGTCGGCGCAAGCAATTCATATTGAAATTTACACATAATTTAATGACCGAAATGAATACCTTAGCGATTTCAGATTGATTTCATATTAGAATAGCGCAATCAACATATTATTTTCAATGCATTAAAAATTTCGAAGGAAATAAAACTACAGTAGTTTTTCATATTTGCCCGACGGAGTGCCCCATACATTTTTGATGCGTACCATCTATGAATATTTTTTTTTTTGGGTAGTACGAGTCGCCACCTTAAATTGTTCTCCCTTTCAACAAACTCTGTACGCCTGCACGCAATGAAGCTTTTGTGAAAGTTTTTCTTTTCTTTTTGTTGTCAGTCTCGCACTTGCTTACATTCTATTCCCTTCCTTGCTAAAATTGCATTGTATTAGCTCAAGAAACTTCAACCAAGGACACCAAGGCAAATAATAAAATCACCTCTCTCAAGATCATTTGCAAAAGTTCACCTAGCCTTACAGCAACCACGTCACAACCACTCAAAACAAAAACACAACTATCAGCTTTTGGCGACAATAAAGCTCAGAGGACCTTGAGGTGTGATTCACACAAAAAGGTGGACACAAATTAAATAAGCATAGGTTTTGTTTACCTCATTGTTGATATCGAATACACCCTCCTGGATCTTCTCGTAGATTTCTTTGGCAGTGTTGATGAAAGCTTCCTCAACGTTGGCCGCAGTCTTGGCCGAGGTCTCCATGAACACAAGTCCGTGTTCCCTGGCAAAGGCGTCCCCCTCTTCCTTCTTCACTTCACGCCGAGATTCAAGGTCACTGCAACAGCCAAAGATTCCAACTGTCATATTTTGTAAAGATAACCACTGCTGATGATTCTCACCAGCACATGCGAGAAAGGACTCGGTATATGAATAAGCATAGACAAAATTGTGATCTCACATGGCCGGGTCGCTAGTGGTGAGACCTGCAAATATTTTGTTATTGGTTGCTAAGGACTGTAGTACCTTACGAGTGTGACATTTGCCAGCCAAGAACAAATTCAAATTTATCTACAGTATGGTCCTTAGCAATTAATTAAGTAAATATTTGTTCCACAAGATGTCCATAGACAGAAAGTCTAACGACACAGAAAGTCGAACTGACATGTTAGATGTACATTTTGTTGTGACACAATAAATACTCAATTTGTGAAAATAAAACTCTGTGTTTTTTTATAATTATTTATAAAAATGAATTTTCACTGTGTGAATACACAAACTTTAAAAAGTCCAATAAATACTTATTTGCCTTTTCCCTAGCAACATCACCATTTTGTAAATGGTAATTCATGTGGAGACCTCTCGTTGAATGTTTGTTTTTACCTCTTGTTTCCGATGAGCATGATGACCATGTTGGAGTTGGAATGCTGGCGGGCGTCCTCCAGCCACGTGGACAGGTGGTTGAAGGTCTCCCGTCTGGTGATGTCGTATACGAGCAGGGCACCGGCGGCACCGCGGTAGTAAGAGCGGGTGATGGATCTACCAACACAGAACAACTTATTGAATATGAGGAATGAGTTTGCAAATACATTTATTTAGGTCCTTTAAGAGAATAAGTCATTTACTTTAATCTGTTGCCAATTTTCTATCCTTCACCGTAACGCAGGGTAGATGGCCGCGTTCAATTCTGACACTTCAGAGAGATTTCTCACCTTCGCCGTAGATATCCTTCAGTCAAATTTTGTTCCGAGAATCACAATTTACCTTACATTCGGCAACAAATCGCTATCAGTCGTCTTCGGGCCGTAAGGAATTTAGCAGAATAGCGCTTCTGGTTTCATTTCATAATGACAAAAATGCAAGATATTTAATAAAGTAAAAAAATGTTAATTACAAGTAAATAACCAGTTTTTACAGTTATACAATGTTTCATGAAGTTTTGTAAATACTTTGAGAGTTATAAAATGAGTTGGTATAACAGTAAATTGCACAATTTTGAAGAATGTTGGGTAACCCAAGGTTTAAGCTAGAGTTTGTTAGTCTTCTTCATACACACATAAAAAGCAATGGTTTAGCTTCAGGCTTTTACTGTTGGTGATTAATACATGACAATTGTTTTCCAGGAACCTTTTTTATTTTTACAGGTAAGGGGGCCGGCCTTGCGCCAACCACTTTCGTTGAAGTGGGAAAAAGTGATTAGAGATAATCAACAACTTTATTATGTACATCTTGATCTCGGAAGATCGAGATTGCATTCCCTACACCCGACACGATTTGCGAGTCCGAAGTTCCTTGACTTATAGGTTGGTATGGGGCTGACCACCCATACTGTAAAAAATGGTTCACTTTGCCATGTCACCCCTGTGTCAGGGAAGGTCGGCAAAAGTTGTAGGGTTAATGATCATTTTAGGTTTGGATTTTATTTGTAAGTACTACACATTCAGCATTTGTAAGGGCGAACTACACGTGTTGGTTTGTGGGCATGCATTTGATATGAGCTTTAAATGTTAATATATCTTTGCAACTTAGATTATAGATTATAAAAAACCTGAAGGCCTCTTGGCCGGCAGTATCCCAAATCTGCAGCTTTATCTGTTTGCCGTCTATTGTGATCATGCGAGCTCCAAATTCCACTCCGATAGTCAGGTCGTGCACCGGCTGGAAGCGCTTGTCAGTGAACTGGAGGAGGACGCAGGACTTGCCAACACCTGGGAACAAGGGACAGTATAAGAAACTGCACAAATAAGATTAGGTCAATTTCCTAGGAGAGTCATGCCATGAGAAATATCAGAAGATTGCATTGGCATTGGCTAATTTCGTTAATGAAATCAAGAAGACTTCAGTGGGCCGGACCTGTAGCACGTGTAGAGGACTCTAGAATCATCAGAAAAGTCTTGGATGGTGCCCCATTCGGTGTTAGAGCACTTGGATGCCCCAGGATGCGGTGGGTACACAATGTTAACGTTAACAACCAAGTTGGGAGTAAGGGCGCCATGGAAGGAGTAGAAGAAGAAAGCAGAGTCCTGGAAAACTGTGGTGCGGGAGGTCCTGAACCTTCAAGGCTTTTGAGCCAAAGAAAGTGTTGCTGCGTTGGCTGGGTAACACTCATCGAATGGCGAAATACAAATTTAGAGGTATTTGAGAACTTACATTTCTGTAGTTAGCATTAAATATGGGTGAGATCTTACTAATTTTAATCACTTTTTATATGTATGCGTTATTACTACATTGTATTTATTTAGTTTTAATCTAATACTAGGTACTTATATTATAGTACTAAATGTTTGCGGTCACTTTTATGGTTATCTTACTTCACATTTAGGGAAAGATTGCAATATTCCTCATAATGGTTAGAATCTTGTTTCAGTAACATTTCAAATAGCAGAAGGGTCATTTGAGTTGTTATCTAAAATCAATATTTTTGGTACTTGAGTTCTGTATTGATTTTCACAAAAATGAGGTTTAATATGGTAAAAAAAGGAACAATTGATTTGGCTATTGTTTATTTTAGAAGAATAACTCAAAAGAAGTTGGTAAAAACTAAAAGCGAATCAAAATGAAACTGACAGTGCACTGGCCTGAATAACTTTGATGTGTATGAATACGTAAATAACAAATAACGCAAATGTAGGATACGCCACAAAATGATAAAATACAAATATAATAATATTACTTGTGTATTGATATTATGTTGAAAAATGGAGTAACAAATATGCAACCCTCTTTTATACGCACTATGCTATTGAATGAAGGCGTAATTGATAACAAAAGGACAATGGATTGGTTGACAAAATGCAAGTTTCTACAAAAAAGACAAAATTAGTCAAACATCTGTCAGACTCATGGAAGTGTGTTATGCATCCATTTTCTTTCAGAATTTGTAAACTAATTATTTAGCATATTAATTAACAATAAAGTGCATGGTAGTTTTGGCTAAAACGCAGATCTCTCAAGGATATGCGTAACAAGTTGATAAATTGGAAGATTCAAATGAAAATTTGAAGAACAAAAATCGATAACTCACCCGTGTCACCAATAATGATATATTTAAACAAATACGCGTACGACATTTTTTAAGTTAATAGAAACTACAATGAGGTGAATTAGTGCAAAGTTTAATATTTTCGTTAATACACAAAGCTAAGCGCAATTTCTTTATTACAGCTGTCTGTACGTCATTCTTTGATAAACACCATCACCATAACAGGAACACGAAGTTATACTAGAGAGACAACCTATAATGCTGTAAACACAAGAAATTCCCAAATTTTAACAAAAAAAGGATACAAATCTACAATATTACAAATGAAAATAATGGAAAAGTTTACAAGCAAAACAGAATTCATTAAATGTGCATACTTATATCTGTGGTAAATATACTATACAAAAAAGTGCTGTGACAGTTTCATGCGAAAGTTAACTTTGAAATTGAAGTTGGTTTATAGAAAAAATAAATCTAATTCATTTAAAAAAAATCTGTAGTTTTCTCAAGATAATATAAGTTAATAATAAGCGTACAAGTCAATTATTATCTATCAGTCATTTGAGTCTATCTAAAATATATTCTAAGGTAATTTTGATGTTTGACATTCATTTACGGACCCAGCTTCACAGTATCCACCTATGGTATCCACCCACCATGATGTTTTTTTTATAAAACCAGAGACAATAATGTCAGTGAGTCAAGAAAAAGAACAAAAACATCAATATAATTTACCTACTCGTAGGAAATGGTGACAAAGTCCTTTAGTTACGGATTTGTTACGAAAATAAAACCGTATAAACGCTTTCTCTGAAACTAAACAATGGATAAAGCCATATTAATACAACAACAAATTAAAGACAATGCTCAAGACCTGCAGAGTCATTTGAGTGATCTCAATAACTGGGAGCAAGAGATGAAGAGAAAAGAATCAGAAATTTCTGGAATTCCAATCGAAAAGGTCGACGAAGTAATAGTGCTGTAACTATTGATCAGAATATCATTTAACATTAATCAAAATCATAATCTCTACAAATAAGCCAGCCGTTTTTTGATAATTCTGAAATAAAATGAATGGGTACACTTCATAACCTCATTTCCGTGTACTTATCCTTTTTCAATACAATACTTCATTTAACGTGCATAAATAAAAAGAAGAATAATTTTGTGCTTTGTGCAATAATATATTTAAAAATTTTTGTCTCATACTGTAATCTAAAAATTTTGGCCTTTTCCTGAAAAAAACGAAAAAAAACTTTTATTCATGCATTGGAATATGTGCAATAATAACATAATGAATATTGAAAACATTGATTAATTATAGTATTTTTTGTCTTACAGGATATTCCACCTGTCAGAAGCAATTTGAAGAAAACCAAAGCGAAGATATCTGAACTGAAACGTGACGAAAAAAGAATATCATCTTCAGACTACGCTGCTTGGGATAAATTTGACGTGGTTCGTTCTCTCACAAATATTTTTGTACGTTGGAATATTACCTAAGTATGTCATTTGATTGAAATTTATAATAATTCCAGGACAAAGCGTGCGAGAAAGTAGACACTGAAGATTTGGCTCCTGTTTCCTTAGATGCCAAAATGAGCGAGCAAGACAAAACACAAAAGCTGAGAGAGGAAGCACAGTATGAAAAAGAACATGTAATATTCAAAAACTATTATTAATGAAATCCATGAATTGACATAGAAAAAAATGTTAAGTCACAGCCGGGGTGCTTGGGAAAAGGCAAATAAATATTTTGTTATTACTTGAGAAAGTCCTAAAGTAAAAGTTCAATAATGAACAATAAAATAATTATTCGGAATATAAATATTTCGAATTTTCCTGATCCAGTGATGTCACAGATTTAGTTGACTAGGTTCCTTAGCAACCATTAACAAAATTTTGATTAGCAACCTGAGGAGGTGACATCACTGTTACGGTACAAACACCCTGTCGAATGAGGTGTGACATGATATATAACTGCAGGGCTGAGAATCGTACGCTCCTATTTTTTATATCTGGCTAGCCAAGCCATCCTCCTGCAGGATCCAACCAATGAGGATCCTGTATTCACATCAATATTGGCCCCATCCAAAAGTGGATAAAGAGACCACACGTGGAAAGGAAGGTCACAGTTGAACCTTCACCATCTTGCCTCAGCATCTTCTGTCCATTGACTATCTTGACAATAAATTCATCTAACTTCAATAAATAATATTTTTATTAAATTAATCCTTTGACCAATCCAGTTATAACAATCACAATGTATGTCTTGGCTGTTTTTTTTTACTCCATTGCTGATTGTAATATTGATAATAATGTACTGAATAAAATAAGCATTATTGTTTTTATTTCCAGGGAAACCAGTTTGTAAAACTTCAGAAATGGGATGACGCCATTGCATGCTATACGCGTGCAATAAATTTGTATCGAGACGACGCCATCTATTATGCAAATCGAGGATTATGCTACCTGAAGAAAGAGAAGTAGGCATATGTTGATTTCAGTGAAATTATTTTGTAATCCATTAATTGAATTCACAAATTGTACAGCAACTATTAACCAGTCACAACTGTGAAACTTCTCGCTCAAGATTTTGTCCAGTGAGTCTGGCCACGCCTAGCGGAATGGTGACAGAGTTACAGTTATAAACAGAATATTGCCTCAGATTGCTCAACCATATTTCACAAACTTCAAATGACTTGAGGAATATGATGAGAATATTTCATATGTCATTTTACATATTAACAAATAACAATTGAATTTTAAAATTATTTTACTACACTTTTCGGATATTACAAGGATCATTTTGAACATTATTTTCAATGTTTTGCTGGCGTCGTTTAGCCATTATCTTCATGAGGCACCCTTTCTGCATGACGATGAAGGTGAACTCTAAGTTTAAATCATACACCAGCAAGAAACTTTAAACTCATTTTTATCAGTTTTATCAGTTTCCTGAAGCCAGGAAAAAAACTTCTTTCCGAAACATATTTGTTATTTTAATTTTTTTCTTAAAATTTATCTATTTTGAAGCCAGGAAAGCCGCTTCTTCCCAACATAAAGCTGTTTATTCTTAAAATCCTTTTCCATCTTGTTGGCAAGTCTTCACCTTGCGGAGGCCGACTGCACCCGTGCTCTGGAGCTGGACCCGGGCTATGTGAAAGCTTGGCAGCGGCGTAGCTGTGCCCGGGAAGGCCTGGGCTCCCTGAGACGGGCTGCCGCTGATCTGCAGGCTCTGCTGAAACTTGAGCCCCGAAATCTGGCGGCAAAAAAGCAGCTGGCAGCACTTACACAGAGAATGGGGACCAAGGGGGTATGTATTATTTGGTAGGTATACATAATTATGGAAAAACAGATGTAAGGAGGTCTATGTTGGATGCGATCATCTACAACATAATAGTGCAACTTCTCACTGCGATGTGGCGCATGTAGTGCGTGGAACGCATTTATTTTTACAGGTAAGGTTTTAAAAAAAACGATTTATGAAGAGGAATGTAATTCACCAACCTAATCTGCCTGGCCAGAAACAGGTATTAAAATCATCAATTAATAATTCATTATTGTAAGTATATTTTAATGAATTATAAATTAATAATTACCCAATGACATCTGTTGAACCTGGATCAAGGTTATGGTCAAATAACCCAGGCGGGGATCGAACCAGCGTTATTCTATTCCAAATATGCTAGAAAGATCAGCCACCGGAACCCCTCGGCCAAAAGACCGACATATTTATTCAAATGATAAGACTTATAGGTTGGTATGAGGCTGACCACCCATACTGTAAAAAATGGTTCACTTTGCCAATGTCACCCCTGTTTCAGGGAAGGTCGGCAAAAGTTGTGGGGCTTATGTTCATTTGAGGTTTGGATTTTATTTGTAAGTACACATTCAGCATTTGTAAGCGCGAACTACATTTGTTGGTTTGTGGGCATACATCTGAGAGCTTTGAATGAATATATCCTTGCAACTTAGATTATAGATTATAGATAAGAGAGCTCCGTTTTTTGTGTGTGTCACACCTCAAGGACCCTCTCTGATCACGGATAAGACCTTTTAAAAAGGTGTGTCTTGAGTGCTTCATGAAATACATCCACAGATTTGTAGTTCTTCACTCCAGGTGGCAGTCTGTTCCAGTAATTTATGTATTCAATAATGTTTCCAGCCAAATGTCAAGACTTCTCCAGCAACCACGCCCACTTCAACAGAAAGCGATCAGTCCTTCTCTCCTCCAGAACCAGCTCCCATCACACCTGTTGACAACCCATCAAAGACCTTCTTGCCCAAACCAGAAGGATCTCCTGAAAAAGTGAAATCAGCCCAGCTGGACCTTAAACAGGAGGAGGCCAAGACTAAACAAAAGAATGAAGAAAACGTTGATACGTGTAACAATGTCGGAAGCAAGAGTGTTGCGGCGATTGAGAAACCTCCACATCTTAGATCAAAGGTAAAGTATATCTGAAAATGTTCCCCGTATCTAATCTAATCTAATCTAAGCTGCAAAGATATATATCATTTAAGATTTACACTAAATGCATTCCCACAAGCAGATATGTATAATTTCGCGCTAACACATGCCGCATGTGGACCTACAATATAAAAACCCAATCTCAAATGAACATAAGCCTTGCAACTCTTGCCGTCCTTCCCTGAAACAGGGGTGACATTGGCAAAGTGAACCAATTTTTATATCATGGGTGGTCAGCCGCACAACAACCTATAAGTCAAGGAACATACATGACAAATTACATTTTTTAAATCAAAGAATAAAAATAACAATATATACATGGACATAAAAAACTAAATCATAAAACCAATTTCACTTTAACAAACCCTAGCCGCCAACATCACAGATCAACCGCCATTTCTTTCTATCTTTGCATACTTCTTTCTATATGACGTAAAATATTTTTCAAAACTTTTAGTAGATAAAAATAATAATGTTGGAATGATTTATTTGGTGAGCGCTTGTTTTGTGTGAGTCACATCTCAAGAATCCTCTGCAAGCTTAGTCGGTGCTATAGAAAGCACCAATTCTCGTGCAAGATCCAGTTGCTGTAAGGCTGGATGGACCTTTTGGTGACCGGTCATTGGTAAAGGTATATGAATTTTTCAACCCAGCGAAGAGCATATTTGAAAATATAAATGGTATATATTTTTTTCTCCACCCGGATTTGAACCCACAACCTTCCTTTTATGAGTCTGAATCGTTACCTCTAGAATGCAAACTGGGCAGTACCTATATTTCTTCCCAGTCATTTTGTTATTCATTTATGTTTGTTATTCTGTTCTTACCCAATGTTTTAGTGCATTAAAACCCTATGGTTTATGGTTTATGGTTTAGCTGATACTCAGTTTAAAGATTAAACAAAATATCATTCAACTTCTTGATGGACATTTATTCAAGTTGTAAATGATATTTAGTGTATAATTTTGTGCTGCGAAGAAAATCACATTAAAAACAAATGAGTAGTTGAACATCAAATGTGACTATCGAGGATTTTTCAAGATATCATCAAAAAAAATCTAGATTGGTAGCTTTGATTCTATACAACTCAAATGTAAGTTGATATGATTTTTGACTTTGAATAATTTTGAATATAATTTTTTTCAGGCGCCTTTGATGCGAGTTGAAATAGATGAAATACCTAGGGGTGAATCTGCGCCAAAGTTGGATGCCAATTCAGATATTGATAATGTCATGAAAAAATATCTAAACCAAAATAAAGATCGATCAAGTGATCCAGAACCAAAGAAAGATCTCATAAAACAGGATGTAAAAATTAAAGACGATGCAGTTAAACTGAATTTCAAAACGGCCGAAGGAGGAGCTGACTTTGTTGAAACTTCTTCGAGAAAACTGACAAAGCCTGCTGAAAATGTTAAGCAAGTCACTGAGCAAAACATTGCCAAAGTAGTGGAGATTTTAGAAGACGTCAAGGAGAAACAAGATGAAGTAAACAATGTTAAGAATAAGATAAGTTCAAATGTTGCCAAGACTGAAGGTAGTGGGAAAAAACATGGTAGGAGAAAGAAGAAGGAAGCTGCGGTGGTTAGCTCCGTGGATATGGATAAGTTGGCCATCACTGATGATCCCCCCGATGTTACCTCTGTGCCAAAGACGTCGGTGCAATTTAATTCCAACTGGAAGTGCTTGAAAGGAAGGCATAATGAGCGCAGTGCTTATTTGAAGGTAAGAAATATTGATGTTCACTAAAGCAGTCCTATTTTGTGAGTTCCTTTCATGCGATGCGATCCGGTGCCAGAGTCCGAAGTAGCGTATCATATGGGGATTCATGTTAGGTCATACGATCCAGCGTGGTTTCTCGTACTGTGCCAAAATCGGACCGTGTGAAAACAACGTAATGGACTCCACACAAATTTGAAAATATGTTTTTCGTTCTCGGCGGGCAAACGTCACCTCTATGTGACTAGGGTCCATAGTAACCATAATCTAAGTCACTGGGAATTATCATTTGAATTTCATTATTGATGCATTCCTTAACTTATAGGTTGGTATGAGGCTGACCACCCATACTGTAAAAAATGGTTCACTTTGCCAATGTCACCCCTGTATCAGGGAAGGTCGGCAAGGTTTGCAGGGCTTATGTTGTTGGTACGAGGCTGACCACCCGTGCTGTAAAAATCGGTTCACTTTTGCCAATGCCACCCCGGTTCAGGGAACGGCGGCAGGAGTTGCAAGGTTTATGCCCATGTGAGGTTTTCTTTATTTGTATGCACACATGCAGAATGTGTAGGCGCGAACCTACATGTGCCTGTCTGTAGGCATGCATTTCATATGAGCCTTAAATGTTAACATATCCTTGCAGCTTAGATTATAGATTATAGATAGATGTTCATTTGAGATTGGGTTTTTATATTGTAGGTCCACATGCGGCATGTGTGAGCGCGAAATTATGCATGTCTGCTTGTGGGAATGCATTTATATGAATCTCAAATGATACATATCTTTGCAACTTAGATTTAGATGCATGCTCACAAGTAAGGTCTATCTATAATCTATAATCAAAGGAAAATAATAGGTTGTACAAGTTTTGAATGTGGTTTTCAAATTATAACATTATTTTATTTTATGCAGTCAGTAATTCAGTGAATTTTCAACTTTGAAATTTATTTTGCCTTTTCAAAAAAGCTTTATTTATTTGACTTCTTCATCAAAAAACACAAAATGCATCAAATTGCATAAACAAAATATTGAATTTTGTCCTATGAAGAATGGTTACTCGCATTTTTAGTCAAAAACTTCATTGAACTTTCTTTATTTGAGTTTGTGCTTTGGTTTCAGGCAATCCCACCAAATAAACTACCAGAAATCTTCCAAAACTTCTTGGACTCCGACACTCTCTCGGAGATCCTGCACACCTTGGACACGGGAGAAGACTTCAACAAGACGGATGAGGCGACTGGCAAGAGTCTAGTGCCCTCTCTGCCATATCTGGTGAATCTGAGCAAAGTCAAGAGGTTCACGGCTCAAGTTATGTTCCTTAGCGATGCTGACAAACAAGGTAGCCTTGCAATATTTGTTCTTTGTTAGATTTTTTTTTCCATTTACGGAAAACTGACGAGAGAAATTAAGAATTGGGTGTGTAAGGGAAAGCAAGTGGTAGGTGCGATAGGAAGAATTGCAAGAAACAAGCGGCTGACGATGGATTTGAGAATGTCGGTACAACGGCATATAGTTACCAACATTGATGTATGGAAGTGAGACATGGACTACAAGTGATAGCGAAATGAGTAAAGTATGCATGGTGGAAATGAAACACTTTAGGAGTTTGACAGGAAAAACTCAATGAGATGGAGTCAAGAATGAATGGGTAAAAGACAAATGAAAGTTGAAAGTGGGTGTGAAAGTAAAGGTACAAAAGAATGTGATTAGATGGTTTGGTCATGTAGGAAGAATGGATGATGGAAGACACACAAACTTATATACATCAGTGGCGAAGGGTGCCATACAAGCCGGTTTCCATCGGTTTCCCGTTTAAAATGAGGCAGAAATGATAATAAAGTAGACTGCATGGTTTCGATGGGGGGATAAATACGTATTGTTTCTTTGGTTTTAAATGTATTTTTTTACTTTGTGCCTATATTTTTTAACTACTTTGTTACATAATTTTAAAAGGGAAGTCGATGGGAACCAGCTTGTATGGCACGCTTCACCACTGATATACATAGGAAATATCAAAGGAAAAATAGGAACAGGAAGACCGAGAAAATTACGGTTGGATCAGATTGGTAAAATTGTGAAAGAATGGAATGTACAAAGCGAATGTAAAAGAAGGTAATGTATAAAAAGGTGATGAATATGAATTAATTGACAGAGGTATGCAAGGATAGGAAAAAAATGGAGGCAAATCTGTAGAGGCTCTGGCCAACTCTAGCGGAATTGCGACAGAGTTATAGTTATGGTTTTCTGAAATATTGTTTCCATTTGTTTCAGTCGTCACAAAGATTCTTCAGCGGTGCAAAGAAAACGACGCTACTCCGCAAAAAGATTTAAACGACGTGCGGGGCAAATACGAACTGTAAAACGTTTGTATGCAATTTACACTACAAGACTTATTCAAAGCCTGTTAAATAAATGGTACCACGTGCTGCAACTATTTAAAAATCTTAATAATCATTAATCTCTGTAAAAAATGCCAGTGAATAGGTATATAAGTTTGATTTTAAAATTTAGGGTTAGAAATCCGAAAGATTGACTTGCATAATAGACTCGGCACAATTTCCAAAGACAAATTAATTGTGATGTCACAAGGCCGACTAGCTAGGGAAAAGACAAATTAATATTTTGTTATTGGTTCATTTTTGGTGAATGCCATCCCTTTTCAGGAAAGGGCGGCAGGAGTTGCAAGGTTTATGTTCATGTGAGGTTTGGTTTTGCACGCAGCATGTGCAAGCGTGAACTTACACGTGTCTGTCTGTGGATGTGCATTGAATAGAAGCCTTAAATGTCAATATATCTTTGCAACTTAGATTATAAGGACCCTAGTTATAGACCTGTGACGTTAGCCCGCCGGAAGAAAAATCTAATTTATAAAATTGTGTCGAGTTCATTTTTAAATAATTAGTAGTGGTAAATGTAAGAGTTTTTGAAATATTTGAATAGCTTGCATTTAGATTTTGTAGGGTTTGTGTATTCACGCAGTGAAAATTCATTTTATTTAAAATAAAATTATTTTTTCTTAAACGTATTTTAATTTTCACAATAATATTTTATATACAAAGAAAGTGTGAAAGGAAAAAGAGGGAAGGGACGACCGAGAAAAGTATGGAGTGATCAGATTGAGGAGATTGTGAAAGAATGGGATATACAAAGTGAGCGTAAAAGAAGAAAATGCATGAAAAAGGTGATGGATATGAATGAATTGAAAGAGGTATGTAAGGATAGGAAAAAATGGAGGCAACTCTGCAGAGGCTCTGGCCACCCCTAGCGGAATGGCGACAGAGTTACAGTTACAGTATCTCGAGCACTTTCGACCTTCAATACTCAGGTCATTATCAATACAATACATCACTCTTGATGGGGCTTCCACACGCTTGCCAACCCATCTCAAGTCAAGCGCACAGTGTGTCGTCTAGAACATGCTAGCTGGACAATATGAGTCCATTAGACAAAATTTTGTCCAGCTAGCATGTTCTAGACGACACACTGTGCGCTTGACTTGAGATGGGTTGGCAAGCGTGTGGAAGCCCCATGATAATGGCCTGAGTATTAAAGGTCAAAAGTGCTCGAGATATAAAATATTGTGAAAATTAAAGTACGTTTAAGAAAAAATAATTTTAATTTTAAATAGCTTGCATTTACTTAATGTATGTTTTTTTTTCTAAATAAGCATAATGATACCTAAGTATGTACTGGATCTTTTCCTGCCATTTGTACTTAAATGAATAAAACTTTATTATGGTGAGTCATATGAACACACATTAATTTAAAAAATTGTCAAATTTTTTAAAGTTTGTTGTAAAAAGTCAAAATTGTCAAGACAAAATATAAAGCAAGTCTAAAATTTGACTCGATGTTGACTTTGTTTATTTGTGAATTGTTTGCATTTAAAATATCTCTTTTGTAAACTAACTGAAAGTTTTTGGATCAGTTTTCATTTAAGTCCTCATATACCACAATTAAGCTACACATATAGTGTATAATTTTTCGCCTGCGTTGTCTCTGAAGGGTTCACATCTGGCAATTCAGGACCTATATATTTTCACGGGTAAGTGGGCTGGCCTCACGCCAACCATTTCAGTTGAAGTGGACAAATATTTCACACAAATAAGCAAATTTGAAAGTGGAGATTGGTTTTTTGGGATCTGTTGCCGTGGTTTATCTGAGCTAGAGCTTCCAGATGTTTTGCTCATGTCTGGGATGGGCTTCTTCAGCGTCATGATTATGAGATGAAGAAGCTCATCGTAGAAACGTCCAGAAGCTCCAGCTCCGATACACCACAGCGTCAGGTTCCGGAAAGCAATTCTTCAGTGTCAGCCGCTGGCCGTGCACACCTATAACTCCCATTCAAAATTGAAACATTTGTTTGAATATAGATTTTTTAATGTAGATATGAAATTATATAATTCAGAAGAAAGGATGTCTGTCATGGAAGTGAAAACTTGAAGTGTCTCTGTTATAATGCTATGTTTAAATAAACATGAATTATTTCTTAAAATGTCTTTCTATTTTTTTTATTCAATACTGATAACTGTTATTTTGTTCCTTTTATTCTGTCGTTTGTTTCGGCCTTACGCTAACCGGCTAACCGCTTCACATGAAGTAAGGGTTTCCCAGCTACCGAAGGGTCTGGTTCACTTTTCTTGTGAAGGCTAAGTAAACCTTTATTATGGTGTATTGATTTTGGGTTTGAAATAAGCACCGAAAGGAGAAATCATTTATCACACTCTGTGGAGATTGATTAAATTTAGCTCTCTGGTATGGAACGCAAGCATTCTACCAACTGAGCTATCGCTTAAATTATCAAAATATGGAAAATGAGTGCTAAACCATCAACATATGAATATGCAATTAGTATCATCATAATGATAATATTAATAGGATGATTTATTTGGTGAGTTTTTTTTTTTTTTTTTAAGAAATCCTATGCGGAAGACTCCCTTGATTTCAGAGACTCGAGGAGTCTATGACTCTTGTTGAGTGCCGCAGAGGTGTTGTTTTACAAGCTTGGTGGTCGCTACAAAGCGTCAATACTCAAGCAAGACCCAGTTAATGTAAGGCTCTTTAGTGATAAAGGTCTGTGGTAAAGGTTGTATGAATTTTTCAACCCAGCGAAGAGCATATTTGGAAAAATAAATGGTACCTACCAGTGGCGAAGGGTGCCATACAAGCCGGTTCCCATCGGCTTCCTTTTTAAAATGATGTAGGCAACAAAGTAGTTAAAAAATATAGGCACAAAGTAAAAAAATACATTTAAAACCAAAGATACAAGAGGTACATATTTTTCCCCCATTGAAACCATGCAGTCTACTTTATTATCATTTTTGCCTCATTTTAAACGGGAAACCGATGGGAATCGGCTTGTATGGCACCCTTCGCCACTGGTACCTACATTTTTTTTTGTGCTCCGCCGGGATCCAATTCCACAACCCTCCATTTACAAGTCCGAAGTGCTACCACTGGACTACGGACCGGTCAAAGAAATGTCAACGACATGAAGTGTTCCCAAGCGGTCATCCATCCAAGTACTATCCGCACCCAATGTTGCTTAGCTTCGGTGATTGGACGAGAACCGGTGCATTCAACATGGTATGGTCGTCGACGAGGGGAGTACTGTTTTTGTGTGAATTACACATCAAGGTCCTCTGCAAACTTAGTTGTTGCTATAGAAAATGCTAATTCTCAAGCAAGACCCAGTTGCTGTAAGGCTGGATGGACCTTGGGTTATTGGTCTTTGATAAAGGTACCTATATGAATTTTTCAACCCAGCAAAGAGCATATTTCAAAATAGAAATGGTATATTTGTTGTGCTTAAGGAATTGTATGAAAACAGGTCACAAAAATGGGTAAAAACATTTAAAAATATATTTTTGCAGACAGTTTTACTGCAATTCAATTGAGAATCTGGTCGATAGCTCAGTTGGTAGAGTGCTTGCATTCCATGCCGTGAGCTCAGGTTCGAATCCCACCGAGGGTGTCAGAAATGATTTCCCGTTTCGGTGTTTATTTCAAACTCCAAAATAAAATACCGGCAAGATTTACTCAATCTTCACAAGAAATGAGTGCCAGCCCCTCCGGGAGCTGGGAAACACCCACTTCATTTGAAGTGGTTGGCGTAAGCCCCGGCCCCTTTACCTGTAAAAATAGATAGGTTCGACTCGCTGCATGTGACCTCTTCACGGAGAACGCGGTAAGAAGTTGCACTACATGTTTAGCTTAGAAATGTTCGTATCACCGCGATGATTTGTACTTGAGTTCGGTGAGAAGGAAAATAAATCTGGTACGTTTGCCAAACAACTGACTTTTTTCTTTAGTCAACTCTTTGATCAGCTTGAAATGAGTAAGTGAGCCCTCTGTCTTGTCACCATATGGGATATCAACCCAGTACTCGTTAAGACACGCCCCCAACCAATCACTGTGAGAGAAAGTCGCTGAGCAAGAGAAAGTACTTAAATAGAATCTCGATCGCTTTATCAGCAGTCTGTGGCGGTATGCCAAGCAAATGAGCGGTGTTTCCGCGCTGGATTTCATAAATTTATAGTTCGCGGGTAAATGTTAATGTTTTTTCAACACGTTTTTTGAAATGTTGAAAAGTGTACAATGTATGAAAAGTGTAACTTTAACTATTTAAATATAACACGTTTGTGTTTTGAAAATAAGTGTTGAATTAAAAAAAAAACAGTGAGCAGTGCACCGTTTTTTCTTTTTCTTCTGCATTCAACTGAGCACATGAGAGAGCCTGCAAAAAATACGATATTAATATTTTTTCTATTAAAATAACACGTAGGGCTATAAAATATATAATATCCTAAATCAAAGTGTTGGGAATTAAGTGTGTTTAAAAATATTTTCAATGGATCACATGAAATAAAATAAAGTGCCATGTGAAAGCCAAGACAGGAGCAGCAGCCGGGAGCTTGTGCTTACGCATGTAAATTACTATTTATTAATACTCGCGTAAAGTATATTGTGTGTTCCAGCGGCGGTTTCAGAATAATGTAAGTCATTTTGAATTTATAATTTTGTTTTATGACATTAAATTTATTGTATTTTATTATGTATTGAATTTTTTGTTTTAATTTATTTTATATTATGAGGTTTTGTTAAGGAGTCCTGTGCGGGAGGCTCCCCACTTATTGAAAGGTTTGGGGGTCTATGTCACCCTGGAAGAGTGCAGCAGAGGTGTGGCTTGAATTATTGCTTCTGTCATGGGGTGCTGCAAGGAAGTGGCGATTGATGTTGGTTTTGAATAAAACCAGATTAAATTGAGAAGGGAGCACAAATACTGGTAGATCATTCCATAAACGGGCAGTTTGGCAAAGGAATGAGTCATGAAAAGTTCTTATAGTTTTGAGGTCTATATTCTAGGGCTCCCCCAAGACGTTTTAGAAAAATATACTCAAATATTTTTTTAGATCAATTTGTTCCAAGGCTCAGGTTTTTAAAACATTCACAACTACGCCCTCATAGACTTTTTGGAAATTAGTTATAAGAGATATTTACTTTTAATTATTTTTGAAGTCTGAATCAAAAGCAGCTTTTGAGACCAAAGACGCCCATGGCCACTTATATAGGAAATCGTACTGATAAATATTTCAATACATTTTTGTACAAAAAGGATAAGACGAAGCTTGCTTTAACTGGCTGATCTTGTATGAACTGGGTGGGAGGTGGTGGGAGAGTGCCTATGCCCGGCCAGCCCAAAAATCAGCTCAATAAGTTTCAATCGCTACAAAACGCCGCAGCTAGACTTATATATGGGGCTGCAAAGTCCTGCCACATCACTCCTCACCTCCAAGCTCTGCATCGGCTGAAAATCTCTGAGAGGATCACCTTCAAAGTCGGCTTGCTCACTTTTAAAGCACTGCATGGGAGTGTTCCGGGGGACCTGATGGAGCTGGTGTCTCCAGCAACTACAACCTTGCGCGGACAAACACTGAGGTCAGTTGCATCAAGAAACAGCTGCCTGGACATCCCTGCAAGAAGGCCCTGCACTGTTTTTGGGGACAGGGCATTCAAGGCGGCCGCTCCAATGACTTGGAATGCTATTCCCGCCTCACTGAGGGAACTGGATTTGGAAAGACTGTTTCAAAGACGTCTCAAGACTCACCTCTTCGTCCAATCATATGGACAAGCGCCTTTGCAGTGACACACTCTTATAAAAGGCGCTTTATTATTTTTGTGTTAATAATAACAAGTGTCATAGACTTTCCCAAGATGGTCCCCAAAAACAAACTCAAAGAGCCGTCGGTAATCGTTTTGATTCGCAATAAGTATACATTTTTTGGTTGGCGCGGGGAGATGTTGGTGGGAGGGGATAGAGGGTTGGGGCCCCCTGACTTTCCCCGCACCAGAGCCCCCAGTGGTCTGAATCCGGGCCTGCTCCTACTGCAGGACAATCAGCCATACAGTGAGCATACCAAATAATAATCAAAAAGGATTACAAAATCAAAGCCTTGTAGGTATTTGATTCATGTTTATTTCAGGGGGGTGTTGTTTGTATGGAGTCGCAATGAAGAGGCTAGCCAAAGTTTTCCAAGTCAATGAACTTTCTTTTGATAATATTATTATGGCTTGCAGAGGCTAGAAGGGTGCGTCTGCTTTGTGCAACTGGATGTACATAATGTAATAATATACTAGTAGATGGAGTTTAAAGTTTTTCGTACAATTTGAGGGTCGTATAAAGCGCGGCGGTTGAGAGTCGTATATCAGAATTCATAATTAGAAGTAAGTACTGAAAAATATCCTTTTCTTAACCTAGTATTTTCAACGTTAGCATATACGACTTTAAACTAATAAAAAAAAAAACTACCCACACGATGGACATAAGTGCGTCCTTTTCACTCACCTATAAAGTCACTATAAGTAACGTTGAAAATACCGGGCCTTAGCCATTGAGGAATTTAATAATCAAAATTAGTCTTTGGCATTATATTATATTAGGGTCAAGTTTGTAAAAATCAACTGAGGAGAAATCAAATTTTATATTCTTTTGATGAACTCTACACAAAAATACGATGCTATAAAGTTGGTTTGGTATAGAAAAGGCAAGCTTAAAATGTTAAATATTTCGTTCTTTTTTGCCTAAGACCCTAGTTCCTTAAACGTGCGACGTCTACCCGCCAAGAGAAAATTATAATTTCAAACTTTGTACCCACTTCATTGCAGAAGACGCAACCGAAATTTTGAGAATAATAATTATTATTGAGCAAGCTCTCCCACAACGGTTCGTCAAATATCCGAAATGTTTAAATAAATTTCAAATTTCAAGTAGATAAAAAACATAGTTTTACGAATGAAAAATCTCAGGGCTGATTTATTTCTTTTTTTCTTTTGTTTTTTTGCAGACTTTCTCGATCGATTCTTTAACAAAGTCTTTTCCGATTTACTAAAAAAATTGAAATAGTATTTCTGATTAGACCCAATCATATTTTACGTATCTGCTGAACAAATGAATTTTGATATACACCACTTCGACCGCCGTTCTTTATACGATCTTGTTCAAGTACAACATGCGCGAGAAATGCGAAGCGCGGGTACTCCTAGCCCCTAGCTTGTGTTGATGGAATCCTTCGAGGATTTCAGAACAATGGCGACTAATGAAGCTTCACATAAATTGACAAACGACAATACTGACTTTAACATAAGTATACCCGTTTGATGAAGGTGATCGTGACGATGCGAATTCCAACTTGACTAGAATTTTTTTATAAAGGTAGGTACCTACATAAAAAGTGTGCAAGACGACTTTGAAATTTACCTTGTATATTTCATGGAACATATTGTTACATGCCAATTTGAATGAATTGTTTTTTCTAATCAGTAGGTACTTACATTCTGTTCGTTTGAGAGAACCACAGAACTTAATTTAAGTAATTTTTCTTTGTCTTCTTTTTCAACACGTGTCTTGTTATAGGTCCTCTCGACGTCAAAAATCACATTAGATAAAGTTTCTCTGCCTCGGGCAGTGCGACACAACTCCTCCACAGTTCTTGTCCCAGTATATTCTCGAAAGTTTCGGAAAGCTGCCTCATTCCAACCCCTTTGAAATTCTTCAGTTTTTTATAGTAGGTACTTTAATTTTCATGGAATACATACACACAAACCTGAATTGCATTTTTTTTCTGATTTTTTTTTGATGGTATCACATTTATTTGATTATGTATTAGTTTATAGGTAGGTAAATAAAGTCTTATTCGAATAAGAAAAATCGTATTTTTGTGCTGTAAACATTTCGAATAATCATTCCATTTTTGAAATTCAAACAGGATCATAACCTACAATCTTTAATGTTTGGCGGGAAGCGCTTTCTCAGATATCAAAGATTCTCTTTGCTGTCTGCTATCGCCTCGGGGGATGCAGATCGGCCAAGGAAAGCTAGGTAGTTTACTTTTTACTATTCAGCAGTTTCTCTGCTTGTTTACGCGACCTACTTATTTTTTTTTATCAATACTACGTTCGGAATATTTGCGCGTCTCACGACAAATCGGTTCAAAGTAAATCGGTCTCATGACAGTTCGTCCACACGACTTTTCGGTTACAAACAATATTGTTACGAACGTATAAGTTCGCGGGGACATGAGCCTAAGCACGTAGCTTGCTGGTATGTGTGTGTCCGCCTCTAGCATAATCTACTATGAGTTTGTTTGTACATGTACCTAGGCACATAGCTTGCTGGTGTGCGTAACTGGAATAGTGTCGAACAATATAGAAGTATGTGGAATAATCTCGAACACGCAAGAATCGTCTCTTTCGTTCCTATATATGCGAGCAAGGATTCTGCTGAGAGTCAGGTCGCTTGAAACATTGAGACGCAAAGTCGATAAGCTAGTAGAGCAAGAAAAGCAATCAGTACAAACTTGTTAAGTAAATAAATCGCATTTTAATTAAAATAATCCAAGTAAAGTCATAAGAATATACTCGTAGACCCAGATAGCTCCATAAATAAACCTGCTCGTCAAAAACCCTTTGGGATTACTGTATTTTTAATTAATTGTAGTTTTCTGTGACGGATCTTCAGAAATCTCTTGAGGTGTGACTCACACAAAAACAGCGCTCACCAAATAAATCAGCTCAATATTATTATTATAGAGCTGTCTGTGGACCATTTTGATTTATGTGACCGAAATGTCGCTGACCGAAAAGTTGTGTGGACCAGCTGTCGTGTGACTGAATTGGCCGTGACCGATGTGTCTGTGCACTACAAAGGAGCTCCTGCCTACCATTAAGCAGAGAAAGCTAATGTACTTCGGTCACATTATGAGAAATGAGAAGTACCGTCTCCTTCATCTTATCATTCAGGGTAAGATTGAGGGGAGAAGATCTCAGGGACGCCGAAGGACATCGTGGCTGAAGAACCTGCGACAGTGGTTCGGCAGAAGCATCAAGTCCCTATTTCGAGCCGCAGCATCAAAAATCAAAATAGCTATGATGATCGCCGATCTTCGTTAGAAGTGGCACAAGAAGAAGAAGAAGAAGATGTGTCTGTGGACGTGTTGTCTGTGACCGATTTGTAGTGGAACCATATTTCCAATGCCTCGGATCGGATTCCCTTGTATGATAATATTAAAATATTGTTCGATGTGACAAAGGAACCGTAAGAAGTATTTTTATTTATTTTTCTATTTTGATCCGATTGACTGTAGGAATATAAGTTTTTAGTTTTTCAGACAAAGCAACAAAAAATGTTTTTCATGCGCATTCTTACATTAGTGGATTAAAAAAAAATGGAAGTCGAACAAATGGGATTTATTAAATTCATCATAAATTTGATCCATCATCGTTTACATTCTGTCGATGGCGCAATGGTTGAGTGACTCGTTATGAAGCGAATAGCGAAAACGCACTCAATCTCAAAAATGAACGTCAGATTGAATTTGCCCACGGGAAGGGAGGGGGGAGTGTTAGAGTAATAACGCACTCAATCTCGAAAATGACCAACCGAGTGTGTTCTTATACAATTTATCACAATGATAATAATATTAAACCGTTAGTTTTCACGAGTCGGGGTGGCTGGTGCCACTAAACGGCGCTATATAAAATTGTCCAATAATTAATTATTGTTACTGTCATTACGTATCAATGTTAAAAAATATATTATATTGTTACGAATGTGTGTCTGTGTGTTTTCACTTGTGGGAGTGTGTCTTTGGCTCTAGATGTAGGTGTTTAAATGATTATACTTTTATTTGTTGGATGGTGATAGTATTCACTCGAACATTCTAAAAAGAATATTCTTGCAAAATGACGCATGTTCCAGTTCCCAATGTTTCAAGAATCATCCTTATGCCATGCTATATAAAGGGCCAAAGCTGTCTGTAGCGGAAGAGCTGGCAAGCAATAGGTACAGTGCAATACAGTAGGTACTCTGCGAACGAACCAAATGCGGACGGAATCTTGTGTGAATTGTGTGAAATAAATAAACTGAAGTTTTTTTAAGTTAAAACTGTAAATTGTAACTACAACGTAACTACAATCCAGACCCAACCTACATTTGAATTGGCATGCTTATTGTAGGCGCTTTTTCACATAGTCCGGTCCAGATTGGAAATCGTGTAGTGTATGTGAGATGCATGTTAGCTTTCACACGGCGTCATTTCTACGGAAATCCTATACATTTCGCTATCGGATCCGGACCAAAATCGGAGTGTGTGAAAAGGATTAGTGCATCGACAAATGTAGATATTATTTAGACATCACGGGACGTTGAGGCATTATCAGTCGCCATTAGTACCGGGGACTAGGCGCTAAATCAAGCGATTCTAGGTCAATTCAATAAGCACTCCAATCTAATAATAATTACCTTTGGATCGTATTATTATTGCGGATGACAATGTTGTTGGGCATTAATCATAGTGGTTACACGTAAGCTGTGTGCAATATCCCCAAACATATCTAGTAAATACACGACAAACATTTACATAAACAATGTTTTAAACTTTCACTTTCATGGTCGGTGTTCTATGACAATTCGTCATAAACATTTTCATCTTCAAAAGACAGCAGTGTAGGCTACCATTCCGATAGAGGCGGGCCGTAGTTTACGGATAACGCTTTGGACTCGTAAATAGAAGATTATGGGCTCGAATCCCAGCGGTGCACACAAAAATACCATTTATATTTTAAAATATGCTCTTTGCTGGGTAGAAAAATCAATATACCTTTACCAAAGACCGGTCAACAAAGGTCTAGCCAGCCTTACAGCAACTGGGTCTTGCCTGAGAATTGACGACCAAACTCGCAGAGGGTTCTTGATGTGTAATTCACACAAAAACCGCGCTCACCAAATAAATCGTGCTAATATTATTGTTATTATTAATCCTAAGTGTAGTGAAAATACAGTCACAGTAACAGTAAGGATTTTACTCCAAGAAGTTCCCTATTTATGTAGAATGATTTCGTAACCTTGTAGCGCACCTACACACTAAAAAGTTCAACCCATCACTCAAGAGTGCGCTTTAAATAAGCGAATGATTGATTGAACTTTCCCAAAAATAAAACTCTGTATCGCGTTTGTATTTAATTATCGCTTGCAGCATTAACACGTCCCGATTGATATTCCAGTCGGAGCATGATGGATAATCTAATGTAACTCGGTACACAGAGTGTAAGACCGATAATTCACGGATGATTGATTACCAAATGGAGGAGACCTGATTGCCCGACGCTCGCAGCACCACAACGCACAAATTTACTTGTGCCAACACCGGGAAACAGACCCTGGATGTATTGCAAGCTCTGTTGTCAGAAGTGTGATCTACTCAGCCTGACTCAACGGCAATCAAATGTTGTGCTCGAAATGTTGACCGAGCAAATCATCATAACACCATTGAGGCTGATCCCCCCATACTGTAAAATACTTAACTCTGGGGTTCCACAGGGATCCATGCTGGGCCCAATTCTATTTATACTCTTTGCACTTCTTCTTTGACTAATAAGTTACAGGATAAGGCTGACGCCCCATTTTGTGAAAACTTGGTTTACTTTTCCAATGTCCCCCCCCTGATTTCAGGGAAAGGTTTTCCCTAAAACAGGGGTGGCATTGCCAAAGTGAATTAAATTTGTACAGAATTGCAGGTCAGCTTTATACCAACCTACTAGTCAATGATTTTTATGATATAAATTGTAGTACGTCGAGTAATTGGGACAGGGACTGTTCAGAGAAATTTACACAAAGTTTGACGTTTCTACAAATTTTTGAATAATAAATCTGCGTCTACAGAGAAAAAGCAGCGAAGTCTGAATGGTTCCTACAATAATCACAACATTTCAGCCGATAGATGGCGTTTGAAAATCAAATTAAAAGTCTCTGGAATTTCTATAAAACAAACAATGGGATTCAGTTATTTGTAAACGAAATTCTCATCCATGTTTTTAAATTTGTCAATAAATTTAATTGAGGTGGTAAACAAAAATAAGAATTTACTAATTTAAAAATTCAATGCATTTGTTTCGATCGTAAAAGAACGTTTCAATTAAGTGAGAATTTATAAGATTTCCAATCGATAGTTCAGTTGGTTCCCGGTTCGATTTCCCGTTTCGGCGTTTATTTCAAACCCAAACAAAAATAACGGCAAAGTTTACTCAACCTTCACAAGAAATGAGCACCAGCCCCCCGAAGAGCTGGGAGACCCCCATTTCAATATTGAAATGTTTGGCGTGAAGGCCGGCCCCCTTACCTGTAAAAATAAATAGGTTCTACTGGCCACATGCGACGCCATCAAGGAAAGCGCGGCAAGAAGTTTTACGTACACGTAAAACTTTTTCTTAATTTATTTCATTGATATTATTTGGAAATAAACGACAAAAAACCTTTAAAAATTTATATATTATAACAAAAATAGATGAATATAAATGTAGAGAAAGATTTATTATGTCACGAGGTGTTTGTATTTTGTTTCGCTTTTATCGGTAAAAAAACAGCTTGTATCGACGAAATAAAAGCGTCTCGCAGATTAGGTATAGAATTAATTCAGGGACCCTAACAACATAAAGGTCATAGTTGACCCTTTCGGTCCTGGAAGGGTTGGCCCCTGCCACTTATTGTCATTCTTAGCGCGCGCTGTCCAGTTTACGCGCAATTTAATTAAAGACCAAACCGTTAACCTCTTCGCACCCGGCGAAAGTTTTTGTACAATAAGAAAATATTATCTTTCTTTCAATGGGCTTCAATATGTAAGTACATTAGGATAATTTATTTGTTGAGTGCTATTTTTGTGTAAATTACACCTCGAGAGCCCTCTGAGAATTTGGTCGTCGTTTTAGAATGCGCAAATTCTCAAGAAAGACCCATTTATTTTAGGACTTGATATATCTTTGTTGACCGGTCTTTTTTTGAAAGGCAGATGATTTTTTCAATCCAGCGAATACCATGATTAAAATTCCAGACTACAGATTGCTTGATCGGTTAATACATAAATATGACAATGTATTTTTTTTTGGTGGGCTAACGTCACACTCATATGTGACTATCGTCCTTAGCGACCGATAACAAAATATTTATCCGCCTTTTCCCTAGTAACCCGCCGTGTGACGCTATAATTCTGATGTCTATGAAATTCGACTTTTTTTAGGTAGGTATTTAAATTTGAAATCTAAAGGGCGCACATTTTTTGCTGCACATTTGTTCAACGTTGTTCTTTTTTTAATGAAAACTTTTCGACAAAAAAATGTGTTATTGTAAAAATATAAGATCTCAAGATGCCTTCGATTTTCATTCGATCTATCATTGCAACATAGATTAGATCAGACCTTAGAGGTATCGAAATATAGACATTGAGTTCCATCAACATATTGCTCAATATCCAAAAATGAAATTTGACCGGTCCGTAGTTCAGTGGTAGCACTTCAGACTCTGAATGGGAAGGTTGTGGGTTCGATTCCCGTCGGAGGACAAAAAACATCCCATTTATATTTTCAAATTTGCTCTTCGCTGGGTTGAAAAATTCATTAAACCTTAACAATGACCGGTCACCAAAGGTCCATCCAGCCTTACAGCAACTGGGTCTTGCTTGAGAATTGGCGCTTTGTAGCGACGACGATCAAGTTTGTAAAAAGGTCGATAGCTCAAATGGTATAATGCTTGCATTCCATGCCGAGAGCAAGGGTTCGAACTCAAAGGCGTACTCAGCCTTCACAAGAAATGAGAACCAGCCCCCTCGGGAGCTGCGAAACCCCCACTTCAACTGAAAGTGGTTGGTGTGAGGCCGGCCCCCTTACTTGTAAAAATAAATAGGTCCCGAAGCGCCACATGCGACCCCTTCGGAGAAACGCATAGAGAATAGCTTAGTTGCGTTTGCGTTTAGGGCGTAATTTGGAGTAGGGTGAAACTTGATTCGCTGGTTGCTTGGAGGGTTGTCCTGGTCACGGGTAGGTGGTCAAGTACCCCATCTTCTGTCGTAGATGCCCAATCAGCCGTCCCGCCACCCTGCCATATATTTCCCCTTCATATCGCCTACGCAGCGCGATTATTAAGTGCGCAGTGACGTGCGAGCTATTGATTGGCTAATTCATAAATGTATTACGCAAAGAAAGGGTTAATTTTTCATACATTATTTTTAGTCATTGTTGTTGTTTCACTTGAATCCTTTTCTTAGCAAGTATTAATTTGTATTTGTTGTATTCTTGGTTATTTACAGACTTTTTTGAGTTCATTTTGGTTTATAAAGCCTCCCATTACATTTTAGATTTTAGTTTATCTAAATATGACCAAGAGGCTGAAAACGGTAATCAATATTTCTTGACTTATAGGTTGGTATGAGGCTCACCACCCATACTGTAAAAAATGGTTCGCTTTGCCAATGCCACCCTTGTTTCGGGGAGGGTCGGCAAAAGTTGCAGGGTTTATGTGCATTTGAGGTTTGGATTTTAATTAGTAAGTACCTACACATGCAGAATTTGTAAGCGCAAACTCACAATTGTCGGTGTTATGCCGCCGAGGGGGCCAAGTGGGCTGATCTTTCTAGCGTGTTTGGAATAGAGCAACGTTGGTTCGATCCCCGCCTGGGTCATTTGACCATAGCTTTGACCCTGGTTCAGCGGATGTTATTGGGTAATTAAACATTAATAATTCATTATAATTAATTATTCCTTGACTGATAGGTTGGTATGTGGCTGACCACCCATACTGTAAAAAATGGTTCACTTTGCCAATGTCACCCCTGCTTCAGGGAAGGTCGGCAAGAGTTGCAGGGCTTATGTTCATTTGAGATTGGGTTTTTTATATTGTAGGTCCACATTCGGCATGTGTAAGGGCGAAATTATAATGCGAAATGGAATGCATTTAATATGAATCTCAAATGATACATATCTTTGCAGCTTAGATTTAGATTTAGATTAGATTATTAAATAAATAATAATGAATTATTAATTGATGATATTAATACCTGTTTCTGGCCAGGCAGAATACGTTGGTGAATTGCAAACCTCTTCAAAAATCTATTTAAAAAAAAAAGTTTGTGGGCATGCATTCAACATGACTTTTAAATGTTAATGTATCTTTGCAACTTAGATTATATTATAGATTAGAGATATAGCCACCTCAAAAGTAAAACTGAAAAAATGCTGATTCACTGATTTGAGAAATCGTGGATAAAACTTGGAATCGAACCAACAACCTTCCGATGATGATTCCAAAGCTTTGACTACAAACAGGGAATGAAGGTTTGTTTTAAAAATAATGATACAAGCTGTGACCCCTATGTCTCTCGTTTAACAAAACAAGGAGAACTTCCACCCGAACTATTACACTACAATATTTTGACGAATACGGCTGAATCAGCCATATGGACTTGCTACCCCATAGACAAATAATAACATTTGCGGTCGGAATGACAATGTTGGTTCCTAGTGCACCACCCAACCAAATCAACAATGTTTGTTGTCAGCATGGATATATAGAACTGGATGGGCTAAGAAATCAATCCTTTGAGAATTAGAAATACGCTACCCCACCCATCACACAAAAATCCAAATTCAGTCTATCGGTAACCTTCCAACTGTCAACAGGTGTGTTACCTAATTGGGAAAAAATCCATATAAATGTCAAACTGGGTATTTTCTAAACGTGTCAACAAAATAGAGTAAATGTGTTGTAGAACATGGAATAATATTTCACTTTAATCACTATTCCATATGATTACGTTGATAAAATTTATTTTTCGTTTGTCGAAATATTTTTTTCGCGAAAGTGATGGCCATTTCTAGAACTAGTGATGTTCGAATATATAGGTACTTGCTTCTTCAAGTATGTAACTTCTATGCTCGCGGTATTAGATACTTGTGGAAATCATCCCGTACATAATGAGGTGGGAACATTTTTAATTCGGAATTTATCAGATATCTTCATACTTGCAACAACACTACTAACAAATCCGTTACCATAGTGATGTCATGTGTTTCCTTGGAAATTTGTAAATAGACTGAAGACGGAGTAGAGACACGTTGCTTACAAAGAAAATGAGAAAAGCATTTCATATGTCGTGAGCGAGACAGCATTATGATTTTTATTTTTATTTTTTTATTTTTTTATTATAAACAATGTATGGTGTCAAAGACGGTGCATCATGTTGATTGGTACTAAATGACATGTACGACCCCTCCATTTAATACTTCCTCCATGGTTGTCACATGCAGCTGATTTAGTTTGCAAGGTAGGCAGGTATGGACTTTTAGTCCTATTCGCACACAAAGCTTGGAGACTCACCGATTGCAATGAACTCGAAACCAATTCCATAGACAACAAAATTATGTCATCGCACTCCTTGGTTTCCAGGGCAAAAGTTCAGAAATGTTTGGTTCTTGGGTGCTGAGGATCAGAAAAAAACTGTCTTTAAAGTTCATAGACTGGTGGATAGTCTAGTGGTAACGATTCGGACTCGTAAATGAATTTGTAGGTTCGAATCCCGGCGGAGCACAAAAAAAAACCTTATATTTTCAAAATTATGTTCTTCTTCTTCTTCTTTGTGGCGGATTCCCGCATTCAGCAGGGGCGCCAGTGTTGACGCTGGTTTGAAAAAATCATACACCTTTACCAAAGACCGGTTACGAAAGGTCCATCTAGCCTCATAGCAACTGGATCTTGCTTGAGAATTGGCGCTTTATATAGCGACAACTAAGCTTGACGTGTGATTCGCTCAAAAACAGCGCTCACTAAATAAATCATCCTAATATTATTATTATTATTATTATCGGGGATTGTTTGACTGTTATAGCATGTGCCAAAGTAAACCACGAGTAAATGTATGTAGTATAATAATACACCTAATACAGTGAAAGTTAATTAAGATTTAAGGGTGGAGGGGGGCTCGCAAACTTTCTTCAAAGGGTTTTAATTGAAAACGTCAAATAAGAGTTATGATGTTATACCGCCGAGACGG
>OX637348.1:13492632-13597555 GCA_951799405.1 Agapetus fuscipes
CACGAGTGCTAGCTTGTGCCATGAGGCGCAGCCGAATGCCACAATAGACAGCACGACTGTTACAAAGGCTAATTACGTGCAGTGCATACAATACTTTTTCTACGACTATGAAATAAATAACAAAATAGTAAATAATATTCATTATAATGTACTCGTCCATTTGAATGAATTAAAACCTTACTTTTATCAAAACGTGTAATTTATCATTCCCTTCGATTATCTAATCTAATCTAAGTTGCAAAGATATATTACATTTAGGATTATTTTTGTGGACCCAAATTCAAAGGGGCCTCTGGGACAAAAAACCCTCCTGGCGACTTGTATGAAATTGTATGGAAAAATATTTCAACATATTTTTTTTACAAAAAAGACAAGACGAAGTTTCTTCCAACACGTGTCATAGACCTCCAATTTTTTTTAAACTGGGGACTTTCCCAAACAGGAATCTCAAAAGTTAAGTTAAAACGCCGTCAGTAATCATTTTGGTTCGCAATAAGTACCTTTATATTTTTTTGCTCACGCGGAGAGAAGGAGTGTTAACGGGGGGAGGGGGGGGGCTATGGGGTTGGGGGACCCCCTGACGTTCTCCACACCAGGGCCCCCAGTGGTGCTTGCTTCAGGCCTGCTTGCAACATTCTGATACAAAATGTTTATAGCTACGATGCGAAATAGTAATTATACTTTGGTCTTCTCTGCGACACATGTGGTACTGATTTAAATCATATGTACGTTTGCTCTGTGGGTATTGATGCAGATGTTTTACACGTGGATAGATTTGAGAGTGAAATAATGTCTTTGGCATTATGAAAGTAGAGTCGACTTACTATAACTCTGTCCTCATTCCACTAGATGTGGCGAGAACATCCACTTAGTCGCATCCTTGCCTATCTCTTTCAATTTATGCATTACTTACATCTACAGCTGTAACTGCATCTTTTTCGAGAAACTCTACAGATTTCGAACAATCTAGAAATATAATACAGTTGTGGGATTGCCGTAGGTTGGTGAGGTGGTAGTTAATGTCCTGACCCTTTGTAGCGGAAGTGTTTGCTATGTTGTGTTGCCTTTGTTTTGAAAAACTAAGAGATCTAGACGCTCTTCCGCTAAATCTGTCTCTATTTTGTTGTGTTTTTTGCATATTTCTTTCATATTGTTACAGATGTGTCATTACTTCGTTCTGTTCTTGTTTACTACTTTCATCTAATCGCAGATGTGTGTTTGCTTCGTTCTGTCCTTGTTTCCTACTTTCATCTTCTTGCCGATGTGTCGACTTCATTATTTTCTTGCGTATTAATTTAATCTCCTGGCAGATGTGTCTCCATTTCTTTTTGTCCTCTCACACTTCTTCCATCTCCTTGACATTCATTACATTCTCGTGTTTTCTTACACAAATCTAATTACATTCACTAATTGAGATACATCCTACTGTAAGATTTCATCACTTGATTAAGTAATGAATATAAAATATATCACTAGTACATTGTAGAGTGATTTTAAATTGTTAATAAGCTACCTAGAAGTAGACATAGAATAATCTAAATGACTAAGAACGTGATGCATTCTATGATGACTGCAAAAACCTTCAGTGAGACTAAAAAAAGGGAAATGAGTCATTGTAACATCAGCTGTAACAATGATATCAGCATACAGTTATTTATTTCTTGTATTCTATGACGATTGGGAATGAAATACATGGTGACATTGTTTTTTACCTCGTTAAAAGTAATCCCAATTAAGAAATATGCTTGCAACGTAAGAGCAATCTAATCTAATCTAAGTTGCAAAAATATGTAACATTAAGTATTCACATTATATGCATTTTCACAAGCAGACACGTACAAGTTTAAACATGCGCTTAAACATGCCGCATGTGGACTTACAATATAAAAACCCGAATCTTAAATGAGCATACACCCTGTAATTCTTGCCGACCTTCCCTGAAACAGGTGTGACATTGGCGGAGTGATCCATCTTCTACAGCATGGGTGGTCAGCCGCATACCGACCTATAAGTCAAGGAAGTAAGATCGTGACTAGAAACTCTTCAGACCTGTAGGAGATCAAGCTTCATATCATTTTTACGTCTACCTATTGTTTTCTTATCTTTGATTAAGCTTATGTAAAGTGGCATAGATAAATTAGATTAAATAGTTTCCAAGTAAGTGAAGATAAATTTCACATTTGAATATCACTCCTGACCAGTCCCTAGTGGTTCCATGTTAGAGCAGCACAGTGAAAAAACGACACACGACATAACGTCATATGACAGAACATCACAATGACAACACCAAACATGACAGAGCATTACAATGACAAAGCATCACAGGAAAGAACACCACATATGTTTTGTATGGAAAACACACATACAACAATCAGCTCTTTACGAGCTGCCATGTTTATTGCTTTCTATCTTCAAATATATACGGTCAGATCTACCAATGCCCGTTATAGTTTTAGAAAGAAAAAAAGTGGTACTTCATTGACCACAGCCAACAATTAGAGATGGAAACCACTAGACTACCGAGCGGCATGTTTGAAGGAAATCTCTAGAATGCTCTGCATGTAGCCACAAAGCCACATACGTGGGTAATAGCTGGAGAGCCGAGAGCTGTAATTCCATTGTAGGCGAGATGAAACCAGCGCTGAGGTTTCAATGCTCCATCCCATTACCACATTCCCGCTGTACTTAGTGCCCCAAGCAGGCCCGAATAAGGCTCACCGGGAGCCTTGGTGCAAGTAGAGACAATGGGCCTCCTACCCTGTATTCTTTTTTAATCATTGAACAGCAAAATTAATCTGCGTACTAGCTTACACGCGCCCCATGAGGACTTGCTACATAAGCCCAATCTCAAATGATCATAAGCCCCGCAACTCTTGCCGACCTTTTTCGCAAACACTTTTATCTAAGTTGCAAAGATATATTAGTCTAGGGACTGGAAAATTTCGCGATCGCGATAAAACGAATTTATTCGCGAATTTTGATGTATTTACGCGAATAACGCGAAATTTGAGGCGTTACGCAAATATCGCGAATTTTCGTACTTTTGGTAGAAATTGTGCGAAAAAGTTATCATTTGTCGCCTTTGCAACGCAATGATTTTGTGGGAAAGAAAAGATTCCTGCGAAAACCCTTTGCAAGGTGCAAAGCACAGGAAAATTGGTCGGTGTTATAGCCGAGGGGGCCAAGTGAGCTGATCTTTCAACGTTGAAACACGCTAGAACGCTAGACGCGCGGTTCGATCCCCGCTTGGGTCATTTGACAATAAATTTGACCCTGGTTCAACAGATGTAATTGGGTAATTATAAAATAATAATTCATTAAAATAAACAATAATGAATTATTAATTAATGATATTAATACCTGTTTCTGGCCAGGCAGAGTAGGTTGGTGAATTGCATTTATATTCACAAATCTATTTTATTAAAAAAATTAATGATAAGCAGAACTGTCCTGGATCATCCAAGCAGACTTGAATCGTGACATCAATGAAGGAAAATACTTCAAGCAGTGAAGCTGTTGCTGGATTAGCCAAGAGCACAACTTGAGGCTTTCATAAAAGTCAACATCCCTTGAAAAATTAGATAACCCTCATCTAGAGACTAAATGCACAAAAATTAAATATTTTGTAAGGATATTGCAGGGTATTCGGAGTGTCATTGAAATACGAGTATTAATACTTTTTTCAATCAATAGTTTTTTGTTTGTAAGTTAGGTACCTACTCGTATTGATTCAGATGTTGTTTACTCATTGTTTTTGCGCGAACGCGAATTTCCCAAAAAATTACACCACTATTTTCCAGTCCCTATTTGAGATTCACATTATATGCATTTTCACAAGCAGATTCGTACAAGGTTGCGCCTGCACATGCCGCATGTGAACCCACAACATAAAAACACAAATCTCAAATGGACATACACCCCGCAACTCTTGCTGACCTTCCCTGAAACAGGGGTAACATTAACAAAGTGAACCATCTTCTACAGCACGGGTGGTCAGCCGCATACCAACCTATAAGCCCCGGAGCATACACTTGTAAATTCACGATTTTTAAGTTGCATATTTGCAGGATGATGTCATAAGCTGTCACACCTAGGAAGTAAAGTCTGCGTGGAACTAGATTTGCAGAATATTGTTGGGTATCGCTTATTGCTAATTTCCAGCTGATATGCGTACAACGATTCTTATCTGCAGATAAACCAAGCATCGCAAAGCTCATAATTACGGATAATTTGTTTTATTTCGTCATCGTTGATGTGTGTCGAAAACATTAGGTACCTGTCGAAAGGTTGGGTGGGCCTTGTTGAATCAGACAACATTGGCAATTGCTTGCAAACATCCTGCATTCATCTCAGAGACATTTCCTCTAGTTTCCCGAAACCTGTGTTTAACCCTTCCTTCCCCCCATCCCTCCAGCCGACGATTTTAATTTAGGTGTAAGAAGACCTCGTTCCCACTTGTCGGGTGTCGGATCCGTATATTAATCGAAGGTTCCAGCGCCAGAACATTTCGGTCAAAATTGGTTTCCGATAAGTGTGATTAGCTTCATACATAATGTTCTGCCACTGGAACCTACGATTAATAAACGGATCCGACACCCGACAAGTGGGAAGGGGCTCTAAGGTGTACTGTTAAGCACAAACGATTCATTCGATTCAGCCCTCTCAGACACAAACTCTTGATTCAAGTTTCGATCGAGATCTTGAATAGAATTACAAAATATGGCATTTTTCTTGTCAACAT
Source organism: Agapetus fuscipes (assembly GCA_951799405.1). NCBI lineage: Eukaryota > Metazoa > Arthropoda > Insecta > Trichoptera > Glossosomatidae > Agapetus > Agapetus fuscipes. The sequence goes on from OX637348.1 coordinate 13,497,374, forward strand.
GAACATGGAAATGAGGCTGAGAATTCGCGAAAATTTGGAATATTAAATGATTTTCTTTCTTTGCTAAGCCCGATCGATAGCTCAGTTGGTAGCTCAGAGTACTTGCATTCCATGCCGTGAGCTCGCGTTCGAATCCCACCGAGGGTGTCAGAAATGATTTTCGTGTTTATTTCAAAATTCAAACCCCAAAATAAAATACCGGCAAGGTTTACTTAGCCGTCACAAGAAATGAGTATCAGTCCTCTCGGGAGGTGGAAAACCCCCACTTCAACTGAAGTGGTTGGCGTAAGGCCGGCATCCTTACGTGTAAAAATAAATAGGTTCAAAATAAGTTCAACTCGCCACTAAAAAATGTTTAAATGTTTGCAAGTGTACATATACCGCAAAACAGATAATTCATTATTCTGATTTGTGCACGCGCCTTCTAGATAACTACAGAGTTATAATTGTATCGATTTATTAGAGTAAATAATATTAAAATCGACAACGCACAAGACATTAATCATGGATTTGCAATACTTGTAGTCTATGGATGTGAGAACATTAAACAATGCAAATCATCAAGTCATTCCCGACACAAAGTGAAGTGACAGCTGTTAGTAATGGAGCGCACAAGCTCTGATTAACATTTCATATATACAAAGATATAGTAAAAACAAGGTGCCGCGTGTAGAACCTAAATTAAAAATAATTTGACCGGTCCGTAGTTCAGTGGTAACACTTCGGACTCTGAATGGAAAGGTTGTGGGTTCGATTCCTAGCGGAGCACAAAAAATATAACATTTATATTTTCAAATTTGCTCTTCGCAGGGTTGAAAAATTCATAAACCTTTACCAATGACCGGTCACCAAAGGTCCATCCAGCCTTACAGCAACTGGGTCTTGCTTGAGAATTGGCGATTTGTAGCGACGACGATCAAGCTCGTAAAAAGGTCGGTAGCTCAACTGGTAGAATGCTTGCATTCCATGCCGAGAGCAAGGGTTCGATCTCAATGTTTACACAGCCTTCACAAGAAATGCGAACCAGTCCCCCCCGGGAGCTGGGAAACCCCCACTTCAACTGAAATTGGTTGGTGTGAGGCCGGCCCCCTTACCTGTAAAAATAAATATGTCCCGAATCGCCACATGCGACCCCTTCGGGGATAACGCAGGCAAGAAGTTACACTATATGTGTAGCTTAGTTGCATTAGCATGGTCTGCAGCAGGGGTCTCCATTTTTTTCAACCCGCATGCCATATTGATTGGCCAAAAAAGTTCCGATAGCCAAAATCTTAGAAACTCACTCAATATCAAAGGGCAGAGGGATAGAAACGAACTATATCTCAAATTGGAATTGTTAACGTGGATACGGGACGGGAAGAAACGCACTCTAATCTGATCTAATCTAAGTTGCGAAGATAAGTAGGTAACATTGGGGATTCACATTATATGCATTTTCACAATCAGACACGGTTCGCTTTGCCAATGTCACCCCTGTTTCAGGGAAGGTCGGCAAGAGTTGCAGGGTGAATGTCCATGTGAGATTCGGGTTTTTTATATAAAAAATATGTAGGACCACATGCGGCATGTTTAAGCGCGAACTTGTGCATGTCTGTTTGTGAAAGTGCATATAATGTGAATCATTAATGTTACATTTATTTTGCAACTTAGATTAGATTAAACTATCAGTACATTAATGTGTAGGTATGTATTTCTCAGTGATATTTTGTCAAAAATATGAAATTTTTAGTTCCATCTTTGACCTACGAGTATCAAATAAATGCTGTAAGCTAGCAAATCTCCCTGATTATCGGGAATTTTCTATGGATTGTTAAAAAAATAGTATGTAACGCTTGTTCTACGTAACTTAAAAATCATTTGATACACGGCTTTGCCGGTAGGTACTATTCTCTTACACTTAAACCACAATCACAAAACAAATATACACAATTTAATATTAATTACCATCGCACTATCGATTACCGCTGAATTTTCAACGCGATCAACTTCACTTATTGTCGGTATTTGATGTCGATCAATTATTGCACAACACTGTTGCTAATTTCGCCTCGGATACATCAACACGGAATGCAAATCGTTACTGATAGCGAATCGTCCGTCGCTTGCTCTGTTTTATTGTCGAATCTTATCTGCGACTGGAGCTGTGACGTTTCTGTTTATATCAGTGACGTCATACCGCCGCAAATACTTTTAACCGAGCATTGTGTTCTTCGACAGTCTTTATTCATTTGCGGTGTTGTTTGAAATGCCGTTTCCCAAAGCCACGAGTGTCGCGACCTCTTAGAGCCTGTTTCCACTTGTCGGGTGTCGGATCCGTATATTCAGGTTCCAGTTGCAGGACATTTAGTACAAAATTAGTTTCCGACAAGTGTGAATAGCTCCATACATAATGTTCTGCCACTGGAACCTCCGATTAATATACGGATCCGACACCCGCCAAGTGGGAACGGGCTCTTCATCTTATCTTTTCTTAGTTGCACATTTCATCCTTCCGGTCGATAGATTAGTTTTTAGAATATCCGCTTTCTGGATTAGAAGTCTTGAATTACACATTCAAGGGTGTCATGCAAGATTTCTCCTTTCGGTGTTTTTTCACAATGAAATTATGGTACCAGCCATCTTTACTCAGCTTCTGCTAAAAAAAATAAACAGCAGTTTTGGGAATATTTTTTAAAAATAATGTGGATAACTTAACTCCCTCATTTACTTATTAAAAAAATAGTCACACTACAACGATTAACTTCCGAGAAAAAAGGGTAAAAATTTCACCCCAATGCTGCAATACATAATATTAGATTAGATAAGCTATGATAGACATGTAAGGGGAGTCACCTTACACAAAACACAATATGAAATGTGGGAATTTTCTGTGAGCCTTGTAAAAACAAATTATCATTTATTGTTAATATTATGGAAACCTTTACTCCCTATTGATTAAAATGTTAAAAATTTAATCTGGTTTAATCAATTTTTCCGTACAAAAATAGGTTTAAGCCTGATTTTCGGTTTAACTAATCTAATGAATAAGGTACAAGTGCGTGAAAGAAGTCATGACAAAACGTATTCAGTGTCAGACACAAAGGGGTTCCTAAAATCTGAACAGAAGTTTGAGAGGCGATGGCTTAAAATGGCATACTTTTGCATAGAGGAAGAGGATATTCGCACTAACAAGTTCATTTACTTGTCCTTCATTGTTTGAATTTGTTCTCTTTTGTATTAATAATTAATCCAATAAGTCAATAAACATTTTAATATTGATTTCTATTAAACTTTATAAAAATTCGAACTAAACACTGTTTATTTTCACACAATATTAATTTCATTTTAATTAATCATTACAAATGTTTTCGATCTGTCGATCATCTTCAGATAAGAAATTCGTACCTGAAAACTTAATTGCTTAAATATGCACATAAGCATTACATTAAAAACACTGTAATTCTATAGTTCAACTGAAAAAGTGTTTGCTTTCTAAGCAAAAGGCTCAGGTTATTTCAAGTCGTACCGGCAGGGTATGTTTAATTGTGCCAATATGAGAGTGCTCGACCCTGAGATTAAGGATTAGGTAAAGTCTGCTGTTCATCACAGATAATAAAAAGTTCCATCTGTCAATTAATGCTACCCCTCATTCCGGGATAAAAAGGTAAAAGTTGTAAACAACATGCGCATGTTAGGCTGAAAAAAAACTATGACCTTATATTTTTTCCGTTTCTATCCCTTACAAGACTGGCGAGCAAACGTCAGTCTTGTATGAGACTGCCGTTATGAACAACCAATAATAAAATACTGAGATGCCTTTTCCCTAGCAACCCGGCCGGGTGACTAAAAAAGTTTGTCTATGTCAATTAATGCGCCGATCCCATTGAATATTTGTTGTAATTTGTTTATTTTCAAAAATTTGAATCAGTTTTTCGTGACTTCAGCATCTCTGAATTTTTCCACTCATTTTAAAATGGATGGACAACGATCGTGTTTACAGAAAGAATGTAAGCAATGAAGATTATTTCAATTATATAAGGGTCAGGCCATCACTAGAAAGTTCAATTAATTAAATCCAATCATAAAAGAAAGACACAAAGGTCAACACCTAAAATTTATTTATTTCATGTTTCGTTTATCAAATACTTTATCTCAGTAAAATTATTTCACGATAACTGAATACTTTACATTTGTTGAGAAAAGAAAAAACTTTTATCCAGACACGCTGTTTTTCTTTTTATAGGTACAAAAAAAAAAACGAAATGTTTTAAAATATTAAATATGACTTTGAATACAATTTCCCTCAGAAAAAAAACCACTAGTATTGGCGTGTGGACTTATTTATTTTTGAGACTTGTGTAAAATTTGCAAATAAATCCTGAATAATTCGCTGCAATTTTTCATCCTGAAATTTTCACAGCTCCACAAACATACAAGTACGAATCTTTAATCTTTAATCTAAGTTGCAAGGATACATTCATTCAAAGCTCTCAGATGTATGCCCACAAACAAACACGTGTAGTTCGCGCTAACAAATGCTGATTGTGAACTTACAAATAAAATCCAAACCTCAAATGAACATAAGCCCTGCAACTCTTGCCGACATTCCCTGAAACAGGGGTGACATTGGCAAAGTGAACCATTTTTTACAGTATGGGTGGTCAGCCTCATACCAACCTATAAGTCAAGGAATAGGTATACATTATGGTGTACTTAATTTTTAATAAGTAAAACAAGTCAGAAATGCTACTTGACATTTCGATATCTTAAACGTAAACTGAATAAGTGGCAATGAAGCTAACGTGAGTTTCTCGTATATCTAATCTAATCTAATCTAAGCTGCAAAGATATATATCATTTAAGATTTAAATTAAATGCATTCCCACAAGCAGATATGTATAATTTCGCGCTAACACATGCCGCATGTGGACCTACAATATAAAAACCCAATCTCAAATGAACATAAGCCTTGCAACTCTTGCCGTCCTTCCCTGAAACAGGGGTGACATTGGCAAAGTGAACCAAATTTTTATATTATGGGTGGTCAGCCGCATAACAACCTATAAGTCAAGGAACATACATGACAAATTACATTTTTTAAATCAATAAATAACAATATAATATACATGGACATAAAAAAAAACTAAATCATAAAACCAATTTCACTTTAACAAACCCTAGCCGCCAACATCACAGATCAACCGCCATTTCTTTCTATCCTTGCATACTTCTTTCATTCATCGTATACATGCACTATATTCCTTTGAGATGAAGAAAGAGATTTTCAATGAGAAAAAACACTAATAAAGTGTGAAAATCCTGTAGCTTAGAAGTAGTTTTTCATGAGCACTACCCTATGATTAGTTCACTTACTATGAGAACTTACACCCAATAAAAAGTTGTATGCACGGTTATTCAAATCAGTGAATCAGCACTTTTTCAGTGTTACCATAAGGTGGCGAAATATTGTGTGTAACGCAAACGCAAAAACGCAACTAAGCTACACATATAGTGTAATTTCTTGCGCGTTATCCCCGAAGGGGTCGCATGTGGCGAGTTGAACCTATTTATTTTTACAGGTAAGGGGGCCGGCCTTACGCCAACCACTTCAGTTGAAGTGGGGGTGTCCCAGCACCTGAGGGGGCTGGTACTAATTTCTTGTGAAGGCTGAGTAAACCTTGCCGGTATTTTATTTTGGGGTTTGAAATAAACACCGAAACGTGAAATCATATATTGTTGTTTAAAATTTATGTACCTATATGTAATATGTAATTTGTTCAAATAAAAAAAAAAAAAAAAAAATCTGACACCCTCGGTGGGATTCGAACCCGAGCTCACGGCATGGAATACAAGCAATCTACCAACTGAGCTATCGACCGGACGTAAAATGTAAAAAATATAAACGGATTCAATCAACTTAGCTGAGGATTTCTGTCTGCCTATAAAACCATGCCAAAAAAAACTACGCGTGACAGAGTAGCATCACAGATGAAAGTATCCCTTTATCTATGTACATATGTACGTATAGCATTGACATGGCTGAAATTGAATTCTTTTTAAAAATGTTTTATCCACGATTTCTCAGATCAGTGAATCAGCACTTATTCAGTTTTACCTTTAAGGCGGCTGTAACTTTAACTCTGTCGCCATTCCGCTAGCGGTGGCCTGAGCCTCTGCAGAGCTGTCTCCATTATTTCCTATCCTGACATAGGTACCTCTTTCAATTCATTCATATCCATCACCTTTTTCAAGCATTTTCTTCTTTTACGCTCACTTTGTACATCTCATTCTTTCACAATCTCCCCAATCTGATCACTCCATACTTTTCTCGGTCGTCCCTTCCCTCTTTTTCGATTCATCCTCTGGCGATTAGATAAAAATAGGAAAATAAGACTCAATCCAGAAACCTAGAAGGCATCATAACCTAATAACGAATAAAACGGGCGAGCAGTGTTTCATTGTGTGTATGTAGCTGCCAAAGTGCCCTTTACATTCGGTCGGTGTGAGCGCTTTGTAGTTTGTGGTCCGGTAATTTTATTGTCTATTCCATTGTGAAAGGTCACTCGGAGCAGCCCGTATGTGGATGCAGTAGGGAGACGACGCGACAATACACATATCATACAATGTACCAGCTGTAATATTTACTACGTGTCCAAACGATTATCCCAAGTTTGAACGGTGGAAACCTCTGGAATCAGACGCTCCAGTAATCGCAATTTATGGAATTGAAATAAGGTCCGCACATGCATTGCAATGCAACTAAGCTACACATATAGTGTACCTAACTTCTTGTCTGCGTTATCCCCGAAGGGATCGCATGTGGCGCTTCGGGACCTATTTATTTTTACAGGTAAGGGGGGCCTCACACCAACCACTTTTAGTTGAAGTGGGGGTTTCCCAGCTCCCGGGGGTGCTGGTTCTCATTTCTTGTGAAGGCTGAGTAAACCTTTGAGATCGAACCCTTGCTCTCGGCATGGAATGCAAGCATTCTTGAGGTCTGCAAGCGAATTGGCAAAGACAATATTGTGTCGTTACCCGGCCGGGTAGCTAGGGAAAAGACTTGTTTTTGTCTATCGGAGACCGCGCTTTCCGTGTTGCGGGGCCGGTGGAGTGGAACAGACTGCCACCCGGAGTGAAGAACTCCAAATCTGTGGGTGTATTTCGAGGAGCACTCAAGGCACACTTGTTTAGAAAGTCTTATCCATGATCGGAGAGGGCCCTTGAGGTGTGACACACACAAAAACGGCGCTCTCTTATCATGTGTAATTTAAAATAAATCAGCCTGTTATTATTATTATTATTATTATTATTGGTTAATAAGGACAGTAACAAGATTGGCGTACGCTCGCCGAGAAAAAAGTTTCGAATTCAAAAATGTTCCGGCCTCATTGAAAGGAGTTTGTCATTTGTTGTTGATGGATATGGTTTTATATTCACAAAAATTAACAATCTTTCAATTCGCTGCTTGAAATGGCTTACCGGCAAGGTGTACTCAGCCTTCACAAGAAATGAGTACCAGCCCTCTCGGGAGTTGGGAAAACCCCTACTTCATTTGAAGTGGTTGGCGTAAGGCCGGCTTCCTTACCTGTAAAAATAAATAGGTTCATCTTGCCACATGTGACCCCTTCGGGGATAACGCGACAAGAAGTTGCACTATATGTGTAGCTTAGATGCGTTTTAGAACTGCATTTTCACTGCTGAAACTCAAAATAAAATTATATACAATAAGCAGTACTTTTGTTAAGAAACAATTGAACCATATATTTCAACAGTCACAGCAGTCAATAGAGCTGCCATTACAAAAACTGACAACACAGTGCAAAAAAGATTTAACATTATTTTGAATTTTAACATTAGTAATCCACTGTTCTATCAAAAATCCTTTCTTTCTATGTAAAACACTTGGATCTAGGATAGCTTTTGGTAGGTTCAATTCTGCTCCAGTTTCCAAACAGATATTTGGATTTACGAATATTGAGATTGAACTCTGGTATGTGGCTTGAAATGGCCAATTAGGGCACACAGTGGTAAACAGTGAGGTTGATATCTATTAACATACGTGTGCACTGTGCAGGGAAATATGAATGCTCAAATAAATAAGCCACTAAGTACCAAAATATTCAATTCGAAACGAAGTAAATACATAGGTACCTAAGAAAGATCATTCTTGAAACATGGAGAATCGCTACATACCACCTTGCTAGACTTCACCAGAAAATTCGATTCAACACTTAATTCATCTCGAACACGTACAAATTATTATTAGGTACCTACCAAATTTCTTCTAACTTCTAAACCAACACAGACAATTCCTAAACACAACTACGTAAGTATGTAAGGATAGAAGTATGAAGTGGCTGGAAAGAAGTATGTAAGGATAGAAAGAAATGGCGGTTGATCTGTGATGTTGGCGGCTGAGGTTTGTTAAAGTAAAATTGGTTTTATGATTTAGTTTTTATGTCCATGTATATATTGTGATTTATTGTTTTTAAAAAATGTAATTTGTCATGTATGTTCCTTGACTTATAGGTTGTTATGCGGCTGACCACCCATAATGTAAAAATTGGTTCACTTTGCCAATGTCACCTCTGTTTCAGGGAAGGACGGCAAGAGTTGCAAGGCTTATGTTCATTTGAGATTGGGTTTTTATATTGTAGGTCCACATGCGGCATGTGTTAGCGCGAAATTATACATATCTGCTTGTGGGAATGCATTTAATATAAAACTTAAATGATATATATCTTTGCAGCTTAGATTAGATTAGATTAGAACTACCAATATCCTGCATATTCGTAACCACCTCAACGTCACACGTCAAAAATATATATTAATAAGACGGTTGCCTAGAAACTGATTAGTAATTATAAGAGACTTCGTTTATATGGAGAGGACGCTCAAGGCGCACTGTTTTCGGCACACTAAACGGCTTTGATGCACCATCTATTACTTTTATGTTGATCGATGCCTTTGGTACTTCTTCTTCCTCAGCCTTTCTCAGTCCGCTCTTCCAATGCTTTTCATTTCTGTCTATTCGCTGCTGCGTTCAGCCATCCTCTGCCTGCAGTTCTTTTGATATCGTCCAGCCACCTCAGTTGGGGTCTTCCCACTTCCCGCTTGGACATTCTGGGCCGCCACTGGACGATCCTTTTCGGCCATCTGTCATGATCCTGCCTTGAGACGTGACCAGCCCAGCGCCACTTTCAGCAGGCCACTCGCTGTATGACTATCGTACTTAGTGTCTTTTTTAAATCCACCGCTCATCTGATGCACATAGACCGTGCACTCGGTCGCTGGGAAGGAGACGCTTAAATTACTGGCCGGTGCAGTCAGATGATTTATCTAAACGAGCGATGCAAGTGGCTGCCCTGGGACTAGGTGGGAGGATGGGACAAGCAGAGCCAGACTATGTGGGGAACTGGGAAATGTGGAGAAAACACACAGTCACACTGGATGATATTCATTCAATCATCAAGTCTTCATAATCTGTCATCTAAATTGCACAGATATTTTGACATTTCGTCCCACCAGTGCTTATCTAAAGTTTGATTCAAAGATGATCTTTCAATAAAATTGTCTCAAGAATCGCATTAGACACAATCTGAGAAAATACGTAAAAACGATACTCTGATAGTTGTTTTTAATGTTTTAAAATCAATTTCCAGCATTCATAAGACACTACGCTCGGCAGAAACCGAAGCCAAGTCACCGATAGGTATATCGTATCGAAGAGCCGATCAGAAGAGTAAACACAGTGTTTGGAGAGCGTGCATTTGCAGTTGCTGGTCCTCTGGCCTGGAACAGCTTGCCTCATCATGTGAGAGAGCTAGAGGACCATGGAAAGCACTCCAGGCAAGCAAATTTCTGGCATCACATGCACAAGCGCCCTTGGAGTGACAACACCACGAAACGGTGCTATAAATAAATCACTAACTCATCATCACATTGGTCCAGTACACATACAAACATTGATCATGTGAAATTACCTATGTTGGAGATGGGACACACAAGCACTAAGGTGACTATTTAGCATTCATCATAATAATATTATATTGCTTTATTTGGTGAGCGCTGTTTCTGTGTGAATCACACCTCAAGAGCCCTCTGCAAGCTTGGCAGTCGCTATGGAAGTGTCGATTACTCAAGAAAGATCTAATTGATATAAGGCTGGGTGGACTTGTCTTGACCAGTCTTTGGTAAAGGCATGAATTTTTCAAACCAGCGAAGAGCATATTATCTTGAAAATTAAATGATCATTTTGTTGTGCTCCGACAAGAATCGAACTCCCGACGTTCTGATTACGGGTTCATAGCGTTAACCACTACTCTACTGAATGGTATTGCTTGCTTTTATATAATTAAATGTGAGTACCTATATTATTTACCTTTGTTTCTTGACTTATACATGAGTTCTGACACCACACTTGCATGAAAATGGATAAGACTCTGGATAAAATTAAAAAAAAATATGGAAGTAGGTACCGACATAAACGGAGGTTGATTTACAATGTTGGTGGTTAATGTTTTAAAATATTAAAATAAATACAAATTGGTTCACTTTTGCCAATGCCAACACTCTTTCAGAAAAAGGCGACTAGAGTTGCAGGGTTTATGTTAATTTCAGGTTTGAGTCTTTTTTGTAAGTAAACATGTAAAATGCGTAAGTACAAACTTTTACGTGTTTGTTTGTGGGCGTGCATTAAATAGGAATTTATTTTTGCAAACTTAGTTTATAGATTATAGAAATCCTCAATTTTGAAACATTCTTAAGAAAGTATTCCAGAAACATTGAAAAGCTCGGAAAGCCTACTAAACAGTTTGGAGGTAGAATAATAAATTAATTATTTATGATCATTCTGGAATTAAGGGGATGCATTTCATAGCGCATGCTCGATTTATTAATAATTGGATGCAATTAGATGTTTTAATTAGTAATTATGAGAGATTAATGAATACATTAATTAAATATGAGCTTGTTAGTGCATCCAAAACATGATTAAATATATAAATCAACATTCAGTACTCACATCCAAAAATCCTGCTAATATGATGCTCATTTCTGTAAATACTGTTCACTAAAAACTCTAGTTTACACCTGTCCACCGTATTAGTACCAAAATAATGTGAATTAGGAATACAAGGGAACAATACAAGGGAAGAAAATGTATGAAAGCCTTACCATAAGAGCGAACTTTACTTCCCTATCCATAAAAGATTGCAAGAACTTTCAAACTGAATTTACTTGTAAAAACTTCTGATACACTCGTACAGAAAATAAATACTTAACAAAGGAAAAATATTGTAGATATTAACACATTAAAAAGAATATAAAAGTAGAAGAGAATCACTGAAGGATTTTAATTTGCGAAAATTCAAATTTCGAACAGTTTGAAAATGGAACGGTGCCATAAACAATGAGATTTTTTGACAGGTCTAAAAATAACAGGTAGGTATTAAATTCTTACGGTGATTTTTTTTAAATTTTTTTTAAGGCTGTTGTGTTTCAATATTTTTTTGACTGATTTTAACGTGTTTATAAAACAAAATGGCCAAACCCCGCACGACAGCGTGCAGCGTGCGCCGGTCTGTTTTGAACTGCGGTTTGGTTTTCTGCGTTGGAAGTTCCCGCCGCACAAAAAGGAAACTCTGTCCCTCCGTTTTAATAATAATATTATTGTTGTGCTCCCCACAGATGATTGTGACATTATCACAGCGTTCTGTACCGCGGATATAATTATGAACCGTTGTAAACAATAATTCTAAGCGATAACGTCCCAATGGATTGATAAAGAAATGCCGACGACACGACGTAGTGGGATGTTTTCATCTTGGAGCGATCTTAATTAATAATCTGGTCTATAGCTTAGTTGGTAAATCAACAAAGAACTTGAGCTCGATTCCGAGAGTATCAGACATGATTTCCGGTTTCAGTGTTTTCTGCTTATCTAAGCCATAGTACTTACCTACCCAGCCTTTACAAGAAATGAAAACATACTCCTTCAAGGTCAGGGAAGATCCTCACTTCAAAATATAACAGATGATCGGTCCGTAGCCTAGTGGTAAATACTTAGGACTCGTAAATGAAATGTTGTGGGTTCGAATCCCGGAGGAGCACAAAAAATAAATCATTTATGTTTTCAAATATGCTCTTTGCTGATTTGAAAAATTCATATACCTCTACCAAAGACCGGTCGCCAAAGGTCCATCCAGCCTTACAACAACTGTGTCTTGCTTGAGAATTGGCGCTTTCTATAGCGACGACCAAGCTTGCAGAGAGCTCTTTTGAGGTGTGATTCACATAAAAACAGCACTCACCGAAAATATCCTAATAATATTTTTATTAAATAAAGTGTCGTAGTAAAAACAAAGCATGCATGAATACGATTTCAGGGCTAGATCCATCTATATCTATCGATAATCTAAGTTGCGAATATATATTTACATTTAAATCTCATATCAAATGCATGCCCACAATCAAACACGTGTAAGTTCGCGCTTACAAATGCTGAATGTGTACTTACAAAATATATCGGAACCTCAAATGAACATAAACCCTGCAAGTTTTGGCGACCCACTCTGGAACAGGGTTGACATTGACAAAGTAAACGCAACGCAACGCAACTAAGCTACACATATAGTGTAACTTCTTGCCGCGTTATCCCCGAAGGGGTCGCATGTAGCGAGTTGAACCTATTTATTTTTACAAGTAAGGGGGCCGGCCTTACGCCAACCGCTTCAGCTCAAGTGGGAGTTTCCCAGCTCCCGAGAGAGCTGGTAATCATTTCTTGTGAAGGCTGAGTACACCTTGCCGGAATTTTATTTTGGGGTTTGAAATAAACACCGAAATGGGAAATTATTTCTGACACCCTCTGTGGGATTCGAACCCGAACTCACGGGGCGGAATGCAAGTACTCTACCAACTGAGCTATCGACCGGACAAAGTGAACAATTTTATACAGTACCTACGGTTGTTCAGCCTCATACCAACCTATAAGTCAAGGAATCCTATATATAGTAGACATAGATGGCGTACGTCTATTTTGTCCCCATAGTAACAAACGCACCATAAAACTGAATAATAGGAAAACAATTAAAAATTAACGCTTTACTTAAAAAAGAGATAAACGGGACGGTTGCCTGGAAACTGATTCCCTATTATAACAAGACATTCTTTGTATGAAGATGACGCCCTAGGGCGCACTCTTTTTTGGTCCACAATTCGGTTCAGATGCTCCATTTACTTTATCGATGGTTCGACCAAAATTCTTAAAAGCCTTTTTTCACCAATCGTTAGTGGCGCAGGTGCAAACTATTTTTACCTTTTATTATTTTCTGAACGTCTTCCTTGTTTCTGTTACTTCCCATTTGCTTTCAGACTCGTCAAACAAGGTCAAAGGTCATTAAAATATAATAATAATAATCATTAAAGCAGCATTTATTAATCTACAGCATGATTTCATAAAAATATGTTATAAACAATCAATGAGGAAGCTTCCTTGACATATATATCTGTACCTTAGAGCATAAACAACGGTAGTCACATTTAGTAAAATGTGCAGGAGACGAGTTTTAGTGAAAATGTGCACTTTTATAAAACCATCATAACTTCTAAACTAGACGAGATATTTTTGATCTGTAAAAACTGTTTATCTTCTTTTATCGATATTCATTTAATGTGAAGTAATTTGAACCACGTATTTGGAACTTCCGTGGTTTATGCTCGCACTTTTATGTGCATCCCATATTTATTACACTTGATATCTCAGTAACTATGAGTCCGAGGACTCCAATATTTTTACCACTTATAGAACAGCTAATTGTTATAATTACTGCATCATTAACTCAAAAACGCAAAAAAATGGACTAACGTTGTTTATGCTCTAAGGTACAGATATTGGTATGAGGCTGACCACCCATACCGTAAAAATGGTTCACTTTGCCAATGTCCCCCCTGTTCCAAGGAAATCGGATAAAGTAGTAGGGTGTATGTTCATTTGAGGTTTGGATTGTAATTCCCACTGTTGTAGTGTTTTCTCTCGTAGAAAATAGGAAAATAGTGCATTTATCTGAAAAGCCCATGATTGTTAAACAAATTACTTATTCAGTTTTACCTTTAAGCTATCGATATCCTTGTAGCTCACATAATGTATTGACTGGATAAAAAAACACCAACTTATCTCCTGCCCCCACCACACACAAAAGAGATTAGTTTCTTTTTGGTGAGGTAGGTATAGCGTAAAAGCTATGAATCTACCATGTATCAGAATTAAGAAATTAAATGTATCAAAAATTGTACATCAAATAGAAAAAAAATAAAAAAATATGATTGCCTCGAAGGAATTGACCCCAAGATTTTTTTTAAATCTAGGCATTTTAGCAACTAAGCCATTAACCGGACATATTAATGAAATTAATACTCATAAAGACTCCATTTAAAGAGCATTCTGTCTTATCCATCATCCTTATCTTTACACACAGGGTGTTACTCTTTTACAATAAACGACTTTACACCCACGCGGGTCAGATCTTCGCCAATCGCCGAGAGTCGGACATAAATTCAACGATATGCATTTTTTTTTATTCATTTTTTTCAACACTCGCTTTCTCATCTCGCTGGACATCAGGATAAAGAGCTGGAATTGAAACCGTAATGCAACGGAGAAAAAAAATACGTTTATTTTAAATAATTAAAACGGCATGTGTTAGCGCGAACTTATTAAACGTATCTGCATATGGGAATGTACGTAATATGAATCTTACATGTAATGTATCTTTGCAACTTAGATTATTATATAGAAGATATGTAACTAGTATATGAGTCTTATAACTGCAAACGCCGTCATCTCCAAAATTTATGATTTTTGAGATAATGATTGAATTTGATTCTGCGCATTGTAACAAATCATTTGCTGTGTGCGATATAATGTAAACCTCACTTAATCCTCCGTAATTTAAATTATAAAAGTATGATTTCGTGCAAACGCCGTCATCTCCAACTGGTGTTGTCGTTTTATACAAATTTACAAGTTTATTTTTCTCAAAATCATCGCGTAAGGAGTTGACGGCGTTTGCATTTATACGACTCATATCATCATATTGTAATATTAGCTGACAGTGCTACGACCGAAGCTCGGCTTGGACTCGACACGGTCTAGTAGGAGTCATCCTTTAACCGTTTAAAGCAGCGGGTTCCAAACTTTATGCTACCATGCCTCCCTAAAAAAATGTGTTTTTTTCGCGCCTCCCTCCCTACGTTTTATTTTTCAATATGTATGTATACTAATACTAACATAGACACGTTTTTGGCGCCTCCCCAGGCCAAAGCCCGCGCCTCCCAGTTTGGAAACCGCTGGTTTACAACGTAATGGAGATTCTTTTTGCGACATGCATAGCTCGTAACTTTGTTTCAGATTGTCTTTATTTGTAATTTTAATCTATTGCTTATTATTTATTTTTTTAACTACTTTATTATGATGACTTTCAGTTGATAAGATAACTGTTTTGTGTTTGGTATTTATTTTACATAGTTTCAACTTTACTTTATTTTTCCTAGAAATTTATCTTACTTTAAGTAGTCATTTTTCTTTGTATAATAGGCATTCTTTGGCGTTTCAATAATTAAATAAGTTAATAAATGACGCACATTATATGACATAGACAATATTGCGACATCACACGGCTGGGTTGCTAGGGAAGAGTCAAACACACATGTACATATATACAAACTTTACCCCTACATGGATAAATGAAGGCGCTACTACAACCTTAGCGCCTTCAAATATGTTTATTACCTTTAATTTCTTCAACAAAATACTTCTTAAGTTTTAGCAATTCAGCCAACTTCACCTTGAACTATCAAAAGTGACATTATACAAGATGGCAACGTTAGTTCCGATTTCCACTACGTTCATTTTAAGCCATGTAGGTTTACGATATACTTATCAGTTGCTAAGAACCCTAGTCACATAGAATAAATACACAAACAATTAAATATTTCAATATCGGTGTTATTGCCGAGGTATTGGAACTAGATAACGTTGGTTCGTATCTTGCGTCTAGCCCACTTGACCATAACTTCGACCCTGGTTCAACAGATGCCACTGCATGCACACAAGCTTCTGCTTTCGCATGAAGACAACTGGCCAGGCAAAATAGGTTGGTGGATTGCATTCCTTTCCACAATTCTACTTAAAAAAAAAAAATAGGACTTTTAGGCTTACACAGTTGCCTGATGATGCTGGAGAGTTGCTTTATTACGGGATCTGTTGCCAGATTATATCATCACAGTTTAATTACGATCATCTCCATCACTTCACTTTCACGCTGAAGAAGCCCATCGTAGACACGGGCGAAACGTCCGGAAGCTCCAGCTCCTACAGTCCACGGCCACAGATCCCGAAAAGCAGCTCTCCAGCAATTCAAATTTTACTAAAAAAATCATGGAATGATAAAAAAAAAATACGTATTTTAATCATGTGTTGGAAATTAAATTTCCAACCGAAATTGGGAAAGAACCAACAAATATATATATTTATCCTGTATCCGGAAAGGAAGATTGGACTTTTGAAAAATGTTAAGTACGTAGACGCTCCATTTTTGACGCATTGTCCTTGTTAAACATTACTTGAAACCTACGTAAATCGGAAATTGCGGTTTTAAATCTAGGTACATAAATACAAAATAATCACAATTTAAAAATAATCCATATTTATCATTTTTTCCTTTCGAACAATAAAAAAAATATGTGGTGTTATTTAAGTACGTTGATTTTCAGGTTGATATTAAAATAATTGATTTTTTTTAAACATGGACCACCAATATTAACTTTCAAAATATCCCTTAAATGTTGCAACTTGTGGTTTTTATACTCACCACCAAAAAAACGAAAAGAAAAAACCTGAGGAACAATGATTATATGAGTACTTTCATTGCAGTTTTCAAATGCGAATTCTAATTCTAATTCTGATTCGAATTCTGCAAATAAATTGTTTTTATGATAGTTAGTTTTCCATTATTCATTCATTTTCCTTGACTTATATGTAGTTTGGTATGAGGCTGATTAACCATACTAAAAAAATGGTTCACTTTGCCGATGAGAATGCATTGAACACGAATCTCAAATGTAATACATATTTGCAACTAAGATCATAAATTATGTAGTATTCCTTGACTTATAGGTTGGTGTGAGGCTGAACACCCATACAGTACAAAATGGTTTATTTTTCCCTGTTTCTGAGAAGGTCGGCAAGAGTTGCACTTCTGTTCATTTGAGATTGTTTTTTTTTAAGGTATATTTTTTCAAGCATGAACGTGTCTGCTGTGAGAATGCATTTAATATGAATCTCAAAAGTAATACATCTTTGCAACTTAGATTACAGATTATGTAGGTAGTTATCCGCGAGAACAAAATTGTAAAGAAGATGCAAAGAACCGAACCCATTAAAAAGTTTTCCACCCCTATAAAATAAACAAAATTATCCATCTCTGTAGGTGCCTAAACTTGTTTATTTTTATTTATTTTTGTTTCATGGTTCATGAACACAGTAAATTTGTTAAATTCGAACTGATAAATAAAACCATTGTAAATCACTTATGAAGCAAATAAGTATATTTCGATATCTTAAAGGTAAAACTGAATTAGTGGCATGTTAAGCTACAATGGATTTCTCAGATAAATGCACCTTGTTTTCTTATTTTATAAGAAAAAAACACTGAAGAAGTGTGAAAATCCTGTAGTTTAGGACTTTTTCATGAGTTATAAATCTTTATATTATCTTAGTTGCAAAGATATTTATTTTAACATTCAAAGCTCATATCAAATGCATGCCCACAAACAGACACGTGTAAGTTCGCGCTTACAAATGCTGAATAATATGTACTTACAAATTAAAATCCAAGCCTCAAATAAACATACACCCTGCAACTTTTGCCGATCTTCCCTGAAACAAGGGTGACATTGGAGCACTTCCTTATAATTAGTTAATTTATTATAAGAAGTTACACACAATAAATTAATGTTTATCCGAAATTTCTCAAATCAGTCAATAAGTAGGTACTTATTCAGTTCTACCCATAGAGTAAGTAATTATTACTCTATGGTTCTACCTTTTAGGTGGCGATTTGTAGTAGGTATACTTAGACAAACGTAAGGAATATTTATTTTCTTGTAATTAAACAATAAATTAATTGTTTCTTTTAACCATTTCCTATGTATCTACGAGTATATTAATTTCATATCCGGTTATTTGTTTATCCATAGTTCTTCGCCATATTATTCGACTGAACATTTTTTTTTTTTTTTTATGCCTAACTTTATTTTTTCAAAGAGCAAATGATAGATAGACTCCTTTGCAGTAGGGCAAGCAAGCGAGAGCTGCAAGAAGTTACGCTATATGTGTAGTTTAGTTGCGTTGCGTGATAATAATTTGTTCGGCCAAAATATTGGAAAAAGAAAACTGTCAAAAGCCAAGACAAAGAACGGCAATAAATAATGTACGACATAATATGGACAGGGAGTGTAAGTAGTACAAGAGATACATTATTAATAAGCTTACTAAATAAAATTGTATAAACTCATTGATTTGTGATATCTGTGCAATAGAAACTATTTTAGCGAAAATATGCACTTTATTCGTTCCAACTTACTTGACCGCAAATCGTCCTTAGTGAGAGAACAAAGATCTTAACAGTGTCATATTATCCTTGTAACCTTGTAAACAAAAAACCTGGGTGAAACTATAAAATCTTCCCAGAAAGTTGGTAGCTCTGAAACTCTGCGCGAACATTGTGCGCACGCGTTGTAAATCTTTTGATCGTTAAATTTGTGAATTTATAAAGAAAAAAGGTATTTTTTAAGACACTATCGAAATGTGTATTTATTAGGTGTCGAAACACAAAATGGAGAAAGCAAGAATACACAGGATTTCACAGGTAAAAACATGTTTTGTATGACTACACCAGTGCTGTGTTTGACAGGTCTGGGGACAACTGTGCTCCATTGAATGTATCAATGCCGTAAGTTAGTTTCTACTCATCCATATTATAATTCAATGTATAAACTACTGGCAACAATAATAATTTAAATAAAATAAATTGTAGAAGTTAAAGCACATTAAAAAGAGCTTGCGGTTTTCTTTGTGCCAAGGAAACTAAAGTCACTTAGGCCCGGTATTTTCAATGTTAGTATGGCGAACTTAAGCTGAATGAAAAGGACGAAATGTCAACCGTGTGGGTAATTTTTTATCAGCTTTAAATCACACAGCTAACGTTGAAAATACTGGGCTTTAGTACTTTTCAACTTGACATACTTTTAATATAATTACCTACAATGTGAGGATAGAGACATAGCGAGATGGATCAGATTCAGGAGTAGATTCACAATGAGTCACGAGAGGTTTGCACTCATCGTAGCTAATGGGATGCCAATAGATCAACCTCCTAAAAAGTTTTTAAGAAATCCTGTGCGGGAGACTCCCTAGATTCTAGAGACTCTAGGGGTCCATGACACTTGTTGTAGTGCCGCAGAGGTGCACGAGCTTGGTCGTCGCTACAAAGCGCCAATACTCAAGCAAGACCCAGTTGCTGTAAGGCTGGATGGACCTTTGGTGACCGGTCATTGGTAAAGGCTTATGAATTTTTCAACCCAGCGAAGAGCAAATTTGAAAATATAAATGGTAGGTATATTTTTTTGTGCTCCGCCGGGATTCAAACACACACCTTCCCATTCAGAGTCCGCAGTGTTACCACTGAGCTACGGACTGGTCAAATTATAAAATATATTCGGGGAATTTGAACACTAATTCCAAAATCCAATAAATTACTCTGATAATATTGTCTGATAACTACTAAACTGCCAGCGTTCATATGTAAATAATTTATCCTTAGACTACCTAGAATAATATTGTACAATATTTCTAATTTTATAAGTCTTTTCAATAGCGCCTTCTGTGGAATAAGGCTCGAATGAATATCACATTTTATGGAGATTGTCTGAAGACAGAAAAATAATTTGATTGCGCTAAGTGTTAACAAGAAGCTATGCAATATGTTAACGCAATAATGTCTGCACATGAATTGACATAGACATAATTGTGACGTCACACGGCCGCATTGGGAAATGGCAACTCAATATTTTTTCATTGGTTGCTAAAAGCAGTAACGGCGCTAGGGTAGGGCCTAGATGGGTATAATAGGGTAGGATAATATCGATATTTTTTGGAAATATTCAAAATAACGATTTAGATAGAGCATACTTTTGGAAATAGTATGCCTACGCTCCCCCCCCCCCCCCCCCCTGTCAACGGTATTTTTAGACGTAATCTTGAATCACCTGTTGTAAAAAATATATCGGAATATCGAAAAAAAAATATAAGATTCATCGATTTGTTTTTAAATATAGTCTACAAGCTAAATAAGTTTTCGCGCCTCTATTCTACGTCATTAAATGCATGATAATATTTAGATTGAGAAACATTAATCAAAATGTTACCATAATGTTTAGTGTTGCCAATCTGACATTTGAAGGGCAACTCGTGAAAGGAAATGATCAGCCATAATAATATAATGTCTATGGTTTCCTACATACCCACGTTATCTTTTTTGCATTTTTTATCAACTCTTTGACCACAAGAGGTCATTATTTTTTTGTATTAGTCATGAACTTGAGTACATAAGATTTATATTTTTTTGTTCTTCCGGAATCGGTGTCTCTTTTTGTTAACATGATTCACTGCATCAAATAATGAGGTCTGCGAGTGAATTGGCATAGACAATATTTGTCATCACCCGGCCGGGTTGCTTGGGAAAAGGCATACAAAGGTACCTACAAATATTTTGTTTTTGTTTGCTGGACGACAGTCCCATACAAGACTGGCGTTTGCTCACTCTTGTATGGGGGGAAAAAGTTCCAAATTAAAGAATGTTCCACCTCAAACGAAAATTATCAATATTTCATTTCGCTGTTAGAAATGGCTGAAACTGCATTTCCACTACTGAAACTTATTCATAAATTAAAAATGAATTCTTATTTACGATTCGTCTGTGGCGATTTTTTTTTATAGATATCACGAAGCGTAATTATATCATTTCCGCCATAGACAGTAAATGGCTCTTATATGAACAAAAATATAAATGAAGAAAAATGTGACATTAATAAATAATCAAAAATGTCCTTTTTTAAGTCATAGTTCAACAATGTCCCTTGAAAAAGAAACGAAGAATAAGTAATGCTTTATTTTCTACAAATAGTTTGGATAAGTTTGATAATACACATGCCTGCTTGTGTATGTACTTATGTACATGAAGAGTGAACCTCATTATATATATTATTATATCCGCGCAAATGAGATTGATTTATCTATTTAAACATGAACACAACAGCCAACTTTTAAAAAAGAAAATAAAGAATATACTATTCTTGCTCGTAAAAAATCTGCCGATGGAGCATATTTTTTTTATATAAGCGACATTGCAAATGGATCATCATATATTTTCAAGAGACAGATAGTTTTTTGTTGCCATATTTACGATCGTGTCAAACGTAAGCAACATGATACTGGCGCCTCTGTTTATCGCGGGAAATTGCCATCACGAAGAAAAAGAATGTAAAATATATTTTTCAGATGAGTCACCGTATGGTTTGTTGAATTATTTATAGAATCCATTTTGCCTTATCGGGGAGAAATCTTACAACAGCTGAATCACTAATTCCCTTACTAAGCTCCCCTTTTTTAGAAGTTACATTCGCTAACCGTATCACGCAAAAATTGTGTAAATAAAATGAATTATAACGTGCACGCAAACGGCGCGACATTGTGGCGTTTTCGTTTTTTTTTATTACGAAAACTGAAAGGCTGCAAACAAATATTGATTTAAGAATATGTAGCTCCTCCAATAAAAGACTCACCACATGATTTAAAAATGGAATTTTCTTCTTCACACAAACGTCACACTTGTATATGACCATGATCGTTAGCAACCGATAACAAAATATAGTTAGCCTTCACCCTAGCCACACAGCCGAGTGATGAGACAACTTTGAGTATGTCAAATAATGTGCGGACCTCATCTAATTTCTTGTTCCATTCTTACAGCCTTTTCGCACGAAATTGCATTCTGCCTGGATTGGTTATGGTTTGCCTATGGATTTTCGGTTCAAAAGTATAGTTGCGTACCTATGACGATGTATGAACTTTTTCACACGGTCTGTCCGGTAATCCATAGACAAACCGGGCAGAATGGTTCTCGTGTGAAAAAGGAGTTATAGATACTTATCTACTATGCGGCTTAAAATATCCGAAGTAGTGAAAAAAGTTTACACTTTTTCCGGATTTATTTTTCAACATTAATTGCTTTTATTCAAAACGTCTTATAAAGACAGTCGCTCTTTTATCAACTGGTCACGTTTTTGCATAAGTGGGTACCTACTTACATTATTTCACATTAAAATTATCTAAAATAAAAAAATAAAAATACAAAAATAAATTATTTCTTCCAACTAGAATCAGCAGAGATTCTAGTGGGACTCAAACAAGGTCATTAAAATAAATAAGATATCGCTCAATTAAATTAAAAACCGGCTATCTAATTTACTTTTTGTAAGTAGGTACCTATGTTGCAATGACGTTAAATTACAAACTAAGGTTGGTAGAACTGCATTCTTCTACCATTTATCTCCTAATGTTTTTGGACTATAAGTAGATAAGTGTGATGGTTTATAATTACCTACTATGAGGTTTCCACATGTTTGTTTTAAAAATTGTGGTTAGATTGTTTTTTGACAGTTTTTTTTTATAATATTATTTTTTAAATCTGCAAATGACAAAAGTAATCAAATTGCATTAATACGTGCCCAAGTATAAATAGACAACACGTTATATTGCTGTTTTACACTAATATTGCCTAAAAAATCAATTACTAACTTGCTTACTATCATCGTTTGAAAGACCTTTAAGAGCTGGAACTTTATTCATTCCTTATCATCAGATTTCTTTCAAAATATCCTACATGGAGTTGGAACAAAAAAACGAGGAAAAAAATGACGTCACCCCGGCCTGTCGCGGACTAAATAGCATTGATACCAATATTTTGTTTTCCGATTAAACACGCATCTTTGGGAAGAAGAACAAAAGGTCTTCCAAGAACTTCATGCTTGTAAGATTCGAAGCGGCTCATGATGTCTCCTAATATTAGCAGCTCAAGAGGATGGCAACCAAGAGAGACAGATGGCTGGCACAACAAGGCACTGCCTTTAAAAGATTATGTTTTTTATTTTTAGTTGCTTACAACCCTAGCCTAAACCTATAGACTTGTGATGTCACCCCACAGAACGAAATTTGGTATATATTCCGTCTCCATTGTATAAGAAAATAAATAATCCTTATTTCTTTAAATTTATACAGTTTGAGAATATGTGAAAAGAAATTAGAAAGCTGTATTGAAAATGATAATTTCAGGTAGGTACCTATATAATGCAAATAATAATTTTACCGCGTGTAAGCACGAGAGAAAATGCGCGAAATTAAAATTCTCTCCACATGGCAATGTATACAGACGCCATTACATGAATAAATAAACTGGTAGTAGGTTTATATACGCACAAACAAAACCCAAGTATAAAACTCACTTACCATAAAATGTATGAAAACTAAAATATCACAACTAGGGAACTTTTCAGTTGTTTTACATGTTTTGTAAAACGCTATAGTTGAGTTTTCTACAAAGTAAGTATATTGAAATAATTATGTAAGGTGAATAGACGCCTTACCTGGAAAATGAGTTGGCGCATACTGTGACTCACCTGTCTGCCGTATACATTCCTAATCCAATAAAAAAGACAACACGAAACGTCATCCAAAGGAATGTGAGGAAGGGATTCCAAATTTAAATTTTGATTATCTTCTGGTCTCGGCACAAATCCTACAGACTACAAAACTGTGACGTCACAGCTTACACTGAAAATGAGGTGGGAACATTTTTTTTTTCACGGCGAGTAAACGTCAGTTTTGTATGGCCTATGGGACTGCCGTCTAGTTCTATGGGGCAACCAATAACAAAATAATATTTGTATGCCTTTTCTCCAGCAACCTGGCCGGGTGACGTCACAATATTGTCGGACCTCATTCAACAATACAAAAAAAATATAGACGGAAAATTTTAGATTCAGTTTTATGCTGCTATTTTTTTTTATGAATCTTGACCTAGGTAAATATAAATCATGCTAAAAGGAAAAATAAATAACAAACATCTTTAACATTCTATCAAGGTTGGTCGGCAATAAAATCCTGCATTTTATGTGTAAATATTATAAAGTACCTATTATAAAATAATGTGCACCCCCATTCACACGATCCGGTTTTGATCCGCATGCGGTCGCTAAATGTATGGTAGGTATCGCCGGACAAACCACGCCGGATCGTATGAAAGCTTACATACATTCCCGTTTACCCGATTTACAATCCGGCACCGGACCGGATCGTGTGAAAAGGGACTAAGCGTGTGTTTCGGCGGTTTCTTTACATTAACAAGACTTTCAACAGAAAAAAATACCTGTAAGATTCTGATAGTGTTTCCTTTATAGTTAATGAGGTCCGAACGTCAATCGACATAGACAATATTTTTTTTTTTTTTTTTTTTTATTTTTTTTTTTTTTATGTATATATCTTATATATATTTATATATTAATTTTTTATATTTTTATTTATTTTTTAATTTTTTTATTTTTATTTTATTTTAATCTTTTAAATAAAGTCTATAGTGAAAATAAACAGTGTTTTGCTTGAAAAATTTCATCCAAAAATTATAAATTGAAACAAAATGAATTTTCACAGTGTTAATACACAAACAATACAAAATATAAACAATATTATGTCGTCACGCGGCCGGGTTGCTAGGGAAATGGATACAAATATTTTGTTATTGGTTCCTAATGAGACTGACGTTGGTCACCGAGAAAAAAGTTTCACATTCAAAAATATCCGGACCTCATTGTGAAAGCATCAAAATTAAAAAAAAATGGGCAGGTAACTCTTGAATAAAATAGCAACAACACCTGCATTCAAATGTGCTTATTTTTAAACTTATATTAAGATAAATAAACTGGACATTTATTTATTTAAGACCTGAAAGAATGATAAGCATGAAAAAATATTAAGCAGGTAGGTACTTGTTTATTATCTAACTGCTCATGTGCTTTTATACATAATGTAGGTATGTTTCAACAGCTGCAAATCAGACATATTATTGCTTATACTGCATGCACGCGTCCAAGAAATGTCAAACGTGTCTAAATGTAAATTTAAAAGATTATCTAAGAGTCAATAAATATTGTTTAATTCATTAAATTAGGTTATTTTAAATTTGAAAGCTTAAATTCCACTCACATATCCTTCATTTATACTGATTGTATAAACTCCCGTGATATCCCGAGGCGGCAAGTTGTTTTCATTCATATTGTCACACAAAGTCATATTAAACTATATTAAATCCCTCGATCCAAACACTTATATCACTTTCAACTCAATCCACTGCAATTATAACAAAACATTTTACTAATTAATGTATGGAATTCGTTTATAATTAGATTATATGGCTACAGGTTGTCCGTTAGCCAACCGCGGTCGGTGTTTGTATACTACGGAATGGTAGGTATTCACTTGTGATACAATGATTGGATATAATATTATTTCATACGGTATGAAGGTATGATACCTACCCACATTTCTCATGGCTGCTGTGCTGCTCGCAGTCACAGCGTTAACTCTACAATGTGCAAGCGTTTTTCAATCACGAACGAAACTTATTGATCTTAAGGTTCTTATAGCCCAGCTAGCCCAACCCTCCAAAATTCAACTCGCTAGCTCGCAAATTGCGAGTGACTTTTGTTTGGTTGCGAGTGTGCTTTTCTTTATCTGAAAGTATCATTTTGCCAGTTAATAATACCATTGATAATATTCCCAGTGAAAAAAGTTCACGGGAGTTTTGGGAGGGTTGGCCCAGCCAACCAATCTAATAGTCCTTATTTACTTTCTTCGGCTCAAAAGCCTTAAAGGCTCAGGGCCTCCTGCACACAATCCTTCAGGACTCTTTGTTATTTACTCCCAGAACTTCTGATGGTCCAGACTTTCATAAATTTGGAATAATATGAGCAGTTACATAATGGATCTAGGTATACATGTAAAATTACAATAATAGACAATCATTGGACTTAAAACCTTGATAAAACTGTAATAAAACCTAAAAACAAGCTATATTGTGCTTCTTGCATTTGTTATGCTTGATTTGAAGTCATAATAAGTAATGGAAGAATTTAATTTTATCACGTAATGTACAAAAAACACTTATTCAGGTGCAAAATTCAGGTACGTCGGTGTTATGGCCGAGGGTCCCAAGTGGGCAAAACAACGTTGGTTCGATCCCCACATGGGTCATTTGACCACAACTTTGACCCTGGTTCAACATATGTTATTGGGTAATTATTAATTAATGATTCATTAAAATAAACAATAATTAATTATTAATTGATGATATTAATACCTTTTTCTGGCCAGGCAGAATAGGTTGGTGAATTGCATTCCTCTTCACAAATCTATTTTTTTTAATAAATTTAAAAAAAAACCCGTGCAGACTACTTTAACTTTGTAGAGTTAATACATACATGTGTGTGTCATATAAAATATTATTGTTATGGTAGCATCATTATCAATTTTGTTCTCACGATTTCTTGGAATTATTTTTTTGGCTTCTCGCAGATTCCGGATGGTTTTTGTAAAATCATGATTCTGACAAAAACGTGGATATAATCACCTATTGTTTTTAGACAGGATTTGAGCAGGTAGTTAAATTTTATCCTAACTTCTAGGAGGTACCTACTTACGTACCTATCAAAGATTTATTAACTTCTTCTTCTTCCTCCATTTATAGATCCTATGAATCTGTTTGAGCCGCTACTTCCTCCTGTGATCCAGACTGTCAGCTATTACATTCTATCGGAAGTCTTCCCGGAGGTCTTGTTCTGGTTGGGTACCCTTGAAGAACGATACGTAGGATGTATGATTTCCCATTCTATTCATATGTAGATACGTACCAATAACTCTTCATTGTCTTCCCCTTCTAAAAATGTTCGTAATTTTCCTTACTAAAAAAAAATGCTCTTCGCTGGGTTGAAAATTTCATAAATCTTTACCAACGACCGGTCAACAAAAGGTCCAAACAGCCTTACAGCAACTGGGTCTTGCTTGAGAATTGGCGCTTTGTAGCGACTACCAAGATCGTAAAAATTGGGGTTATCTGTAAAAATAAATAGGTCCCGAATCGCCACATGCGACCCCTTCGGGAATAACGCAAGTAAGAAGTTAAACTATATGTGTAGCTCAGTTGCGTTTTTTTTTGCGTGCAATGTTTCGTATATTTTCTACATAATTATTAGAAGTTAAAATTAATTCATAACGCAAGCAGTAGCGGCTCTAACTAAAATCCGGGAAAGGGGATGACTTTGGAAGATAGTTTGATCACGCAAGCAAACACGTGTAAGTTCGCTCTTAGGTAGCTACACATGCTGCAAGAGTACTTACATTATAAAACCCAAGCCTCAAATGAACATTATTGCCCTCGCTGACTTTCCTTAAAACAGGGGGGACATTGGGAAAGTGAACCAATTTTTACAACACGGGGGATCAGCCCCATGTATAACATTTTGAAATCAAGAAATCTTTAGTAGAATTAATTCTATATATTTTTTTTAACTGGGAATTTTCCTTATTTAAGTAAATAATAAGTAAAAGTTAACTTTATTCATGCATGCTTTTAATTTTATTTATTCTGCTTGGATTTTTTTATTCCTCTTCTTTTTCTTTTCAAGTCTTCTTTCACACATGTGAAGGAGCAATCAATGAAAAATGACACTATTTGTCACAATCCGTAGATATTTATTGTATCTATCTTTTTACAGGTAAATATTAAATATGTGTGTAAGTATGCCGTATGAGGTAAGAGGTTGTCCACTCGCATTGTAAAAAATAGCTCACTTTTGCTAATAAGTACTCGTATACCAACTCTGTCGCAGGGAAAGGCGGCAAGATTTGCAGTATTTATTTTATAAGTATACATGCAACAGGTGTAACCGCAAACTTACACGCTTTTACTTGTATGAATTTTAAATAGTAATATATTTAGGTATACAGTTTAGATAATAAAAAGTTAAATCTCTAAAAGTTATTAAATGTATTTATTTAAATTAATAAAGATGTTCAACTTGATCTAGTTACTTTTATTAATTATTTGTCCATCTTAACTACACTCCAATCTATTGAAAGTAAAGGTTAAAGCCATATTTCAAATAAATATTTTTTTTAAGCTTCAACGTTTTTGCCCAGGAAGAAATTTTAACTACGCATTACTGTATTGAAAAGTTGCGACTTTGTTCTGAGGATAATATTTTTAAAAACAAGATAAGGAAATTTATAGGGCTCAAATATTTACTACGTGATATTTTGTGCAAATAATATATGAGTAAAAATACTAACATCTGTACCCTTAGTACGAGTTGCAAAACTTGAGTAATGTAAAGTTTACGGCAATTATTAAAGAGTGATTTCCCCAAAATCTGCCGTTTTTGTTTGTTTGAACTTGATTTTCTTCATCTCTGTAACTCTTTTGCTAAGACCATAAAGTGTAAGAAACAAAAACGTCAGATTTTGGGGGAAATCACTTTTTAATATTTTCCGTAAACTTTACTTTTCTCAAGTTTCGCTCGTAATGGCTTCGGGAGATTTTTTGCACTGATGTTACAAATTTTAATTATTCTCGGTGGACAAGCGTCACCCGCCTATGTAACTAGGGTCCTTAGTAGCCAATAATAAAAGTAGTAGGTAGGCATAGTCTTAAAAACCCTGGGTGTGATGTCACAATTTTTATGCCTTTTTGATATTGATCTCATTGCATCTTTTTTTTTTTTAAGAAATCCTGTGCGGGAGACTCCCTAGATTCTAGTGACTCTAGGGGTCTATGACACTTGTTTTAGTGCCGCAGAGGTGTACGAGCTTGGTCGTCGCTACAAAGCGCCAATACTCAAGCAAGACCCAGTAAGGCTGAATGGACCTTTAGTGACCGATCTATGGTGAAGGTTTTATGATTTTTTTCAACCCAGCGAAGAGCATAATATTTGGAAATCTAAATGGTATATTTTTTAGCCTCCGCCGGTATCCGAATCCACAACCTTCCATTTACGAGTCCGAAGTGTTGCCACTGGACTACAGACCGGTCCAAGATCTTTTTATTTGCAGACATAAAATTGTGCTTTGCGCTGCCGGATTGCTAAAAATAACTAATGTTTTGTCATTGGTTGCTAAGGACCCTAATCTAATCTAATCTAATCTAAGTTGCAAAGATATGTTACATTGAAGATTCACATTACATGCATTCTCACAACCAGACACGTACAAGTTCGCGTTTGCACGTGTCTCATGTGAACCTGCAACATAAAAACCAAATCTCAAATGGATATAGGTACACCCTGAAACTCTTGCCGTCCTTCCCTGAGACAGGGGTGACATTGGCAAAATGAACCATTTTTACAGCATGGGTGGTCAGCCGCATACCTAGTAATTATGTAAAATAGATATAGATATGTGAATTAAATTCCCACAAAAAACATTTTAACTCTATAAGGTCCGCACGTGGATTGACATATAGGCAAAAATGTATCGTCGCCCGGTCGGGTTGCTAGGGAAAAGGCATACAACTATATTATATGTAGGATATGTAGGAATATGTATTATGTAGGATCTGGGATGATAAGGACGGCAATCCTATACAATTCAAAAGTTTTCTCGACAAGAAAAAAGTTTCAAATTAAAAAATGTAAGACTCCATTATTAGACCTTGGCGACCCTTTCAACAAAATATCGAATAGCCATTAATTGGGTACCAGCTCGATTTAGGGACGTCTCCAATGGACGTCTCATTTATTTCTGGCTTTTTGTGCCGACTCAAAGTAAATGTACGATTTTATTTTCACACTTACTTAATTTGAATTTCGCGCGCACAAGAAAGAGCTAGCTCTTCATACACCAGTTTCCGCAGTCTCCAAAAGAAAGAAGAAAACGTTTGAACTGTCAGATGAGACTGTCAACTTGACATTGTAACGTCATCCATTTCGGCGACGTTATTTATTTGACCAATTGCACAATAATTTGAATTCATTTGAACTAGACGATTGAAAAATGGAGGACTGGATTCATGGACGCTTGTCAGAACTGTTGCAATTTCCTGTACCTGAAGATTTGGTTAAGTGAGTACCTACACACTTCAACAATGTTTTTTTTTTCAAACATACATTTTTATTAATCCACCTAAGTATATATTATTTTTATCTATTTTTTCGTCCGACTGGTGTCCGAAATTAATGTATTCCGTACAAACGTCACCATCTACTTACGTTACTACGGCCCTTAGCAACCAATAAAAAAATATTTGATAGGTGCTTTTCACACGAGAACCATTCTGCCCGGACTGTCTATGATTTGTCTATGGATAACCGAACAGACTGTTAAAGCTTCCTTACATCTCCTAGACTTTTAACCCGGTAATCCATAGAGAAACCATAAACAATTCGGACAGAATGTGTCTAGTCTGTAACGGGCCTGAAAGCTTCCATACACCCCCATACGCTACTAGATTTTTGACTCAGTAATCCATAGACAAACTAGACAGCATGCATCTAGTCTGACATTAGCCTTGTCAAATGTGGCGATTGGTTCTCATTGTCGTAAAGCTGACTAGAGGTCACGCCATGTAAAAAGAACGCTGGCGGCGAGCTGCGCAGACGGCGATTTAGCGGACTTTTTGGTACTTGCGCGACTGTAACCCATGCGCAAACACACCCCCTCCACTTCCCCTCAGCTTTCTTTTTACATGGCGCGACTTCTACCTCTCTTATAAAACTAAACATGTTAACATGACAGTGATTCTCAGAGACAAAAACAAGGCGTTGTATTTTTACTTCCTTCATTTTTTGCAGATATATACTGTCTATAGAGAGCAGCAAGGACTTGGAGGAGTATTTAAAGACCCTGCTGAATTTTGAGAATCCAAAACATCGAGCATTCCAATCTGAACTTCTGCAGAAGAAGAGTAAGATATACCTTCATAACTGTAACTGTTACTCTGCCCGTATTCTGCTAGGGATGGCATGTATAAGTGTGGATTTAATCTTAAACCAGGCCGGTCGATAGCTCAGTTGTAGAGTACTTGCATTTCATGCCGAGAGCTCTGGTTCAAATCTCACCTATGGTGTAGGAAGTGATTTCCTGTTTCGGTGTTTATTTCAAACTCAAAATAAATTACCGGCAAGCCTTCACAAGAAATGAGTACCAGCTTCCTCGAGAGCTGGGAAAACCCTACTTCAACTGAAGTGGTAGGCGTAAGGCCAGCCCCCTTACCTGTAAAAAGAAATAGGTTCCACTCCTCACATGCGTTCCCTTCCGGTAAAACACGGCAAAAAGATGCGCTATATGTATAGCTCGATTATTGTTGACATTTATAAGCGTCATGAGCAGACTTGCTCTAATTGCATGCAAGCACATATCAAAGTTTGAAGATACGTTTGACATTGTAAAAATTGAGGTTTCATCCGTTAATAAAGCTATGAATATACTGAAAATATTCAACAGGGAAAGGTATACGTGACTTATTATCTCTTTTATTTCTTTGGGTCTTGCAACACCTTCTCGTTAGGCTTCATCAATGTTGGACCTACATTGATGTACTTAATTTAATAATATTTTTAATTGTTTACCATTATACATTTGCCTCGTATTTAAGTATTGTTTACCTGAAGATGGTCTAAGGACCGAAAGTGTTTGTAATTTTACATTAAATACAAAAGTGTAAAGAAAAACAGCAACTGGGTCTTGCTTGAGAATTGGCGCTTTGTAGCGACGACGACCAAACTCGTAAAAAGGTCGATAGCTCAATTGGTAGAATGCTTGCATTCCATGCCGTGAGCAAGGGTTCGATCTCAAGATTTACTCAGCCTTCACAATAAATTAGAACCAGCCCCCCCGTGAGCTGGGAAACCCCCACTTCAACTGAAAGTGGTTGGTGTGAGGCCGGCCCCCTTACCCGTAAAAATAAATAGGTCCCGAATCGCCACATGCGACCCCTTCGGGGATAACGCAGGCAAGAAGTTACACTATATGTGTAGCTTAGTTGCGTTTTTTAAATCATTATTATGTTTTAAAGATCAAACAGACAAAGCCAAGAAGAAAAAGCCGAAGCAGAACCTCTTGTCCCTGAGCCAGGAGCCCGCTGCAGCTCCTGAACAAGTGGAAAACCCAGCCGGGAAGAAGAAACAGAAGTTTGTCAACTTGTACTCGCAGGAGGGAAAGAATAAAGAAATTGTACTACTCAAAGGTAAACTCCCATGTATCATTATCCTTAATTATTAGTCGTTGTCAAAAGGGCTCACTCAGTATAGCGCCAACAGACTGAGGACGTGCCAAAGAGCCATTGAAAGGAGTTTGCTGGGAATCAGCCTCAGATACCTCAGATGGGCTCCAAACCAGGAGATAAGATTTAAAGTGAATCTATTATATTATTTTACAAGTCTTATGAGATCTCTTCTTCGGTTGATATCTTGCACCTGAGTAAAAATTGACTTCGACAGAGGCTTAAGTTTCTGTTATACTGACCCAGTTTTTCATTTAAACTATACCTAATAAGGTTATTATTAGAAATAGGCGTAACCTGTACCTTACCGTACATTGAGTAGGTTATAATGGAATATATTGAATTATGATGATGATGGATGAAATGAAAGAAGTATGCAAGGATCGAAAGTAATGGCGGTTGATCTGTAATGCTGGCGGTTAAAGCTGAGGCTTTTAATTTTTTTTTTTTTTAAATATGTTTTGTAGTTTTTTAATTTTTTACTGTTTAATTGTTTAGAGTTTATTTGTTTTATATATTTGAATGTATTAATTGCTTGTATTCCTTGACTGATAGGTTGGTATGCGGCTGACCACCCATACTGTAAAAAATAGTTCATTTTGCCAATGTCACCCCTGCTTCATGGAAGGTCGGCAAGAGTTGCAGGGCTTATGTTCATTTGAGATTGGGTTTTTTATATTGTAGGTCCACATGCGGCATGTGTAAGCGCGAAATTATGCATGTCTGCTTGTGGGAATGCATTTAATATGAATCTCAAATGATACATATCTTTGCAGCTTAGATTTGGATTTGGATTTGGATGATATGTAGTTTCTCTTCAATAAATCTGTGGACTCCGAACATACCTCTCTGCTATGTGACGTCATCCTTAGTAAATAAAAAATGGATTCCTTATAATCAGGGATTTTTTCTTGTTCACAGCACTGTCATCCATACCTACGCTTGGCGGAAATGCTAAATATAGTACGGTGCACTTCAGTATCTTTTTAAACTACCTACATAATATTTTATTGAAATTATTATGCGCCGTACTGTCTTTAGCCCGACCAGGTGACATCAAAAATATTTCCGAAATTTCAAATGTTGTGAGTTCATTGTCTATTGTCTATATTCCAGGTCGCCATCTGTGTGACTGCCAAGCAAGTAAGCACAAGCTTATAAACAACTGCATCCAGTGTGGGAGAATAATATGCATGCAAGAGGGCTCGGGGCCGTGCCTCTTCTGTGGGAACCTGGTAACCAATCCATCTTTGTTTTATGACTTTTGTGGATTTAGGAATTATTCCACATCACCATCCTCAAGGGCCCCCCAAGAATCTATGTGTATCTTTGAATGAACATCTTTGTAGCACTTTAATCTAAATAGAAACAAAAGAAAACATAAACATCAGTTTTGTATTTATCTTCTGTCTTACTATTCAAAGTTCAAATAACCCTCTGTAGAAATGTGATTTTAACCTTTTCGCCTCTGAATATTCTGGCCGTATAAATACCCCAGTATGGAATATTTATTCAAGCACATTTTTAAAATTATTATTTGATTTCCTACCTTAATTGATCGACGTCACTTCAAACTATGTGAACAGCCACGTATGCATTAGAACAAAAATCACAAAGGCTTAGCACATATTTTTCTTGCGGGCTTTTGAATTCTTGAACACAAATGTCAGGGATAAGTTCAAAGTTCAATAACGTCTATGATTGACAACCGCCCTGTATGCAAGTTTACACTTGACACCTATGCGTGTCACCTGCGGTTGAAGGGCTAACCCCACATCCGCGTCTGTACGCAACTAAGCTACACATATAGTGCAACTTCTTGCCTGCGCTATCCCCGAAGGGGTCGCATGTGGCGATTCGGGACCTATTTACTTTAACGGATAAGGGGGCCGGCCTCACACCAACCACTTTCAGTTGAAGGGGGGGTTTCCCAGCTCCGGGGGAGGCTGGTTCTCATTTCTTGTGAAGGCTGAGTAAACCTTGAGATCGAACCCTTGCTCTCAGCATGGAATGCAAGCATTCTACCAATTGAGCTATCGACCTTTTTACGAGCTTGGTCATCGTTGTTACAAAGCGCCAATTCTCAAGCAAGACCCAGTTGCTGTAAGGCTGGATAGACCTTTGGTGACCGGTCATTGGTAAAGGTTTATGAATTTTTCAACCCATTGAAGAGAAAATTTGAAAATATAAATGGTATATATTTTGTGCTCCGCCGGGGTTCCAACCCACAACCTTCCATTCAGAGTCCGAAGTGTTAAAACTGAACTACAGACCGGTCTACACATTCTGATATTTGTAAAAACATTTGTTTTATTAATTTGTTTACATTATCAATGGCACAACAACACGAGGGGGGTCCTAGCCTATTAGATCAACCGCAACCACTGCTGTTCCACGCCTTCCTCTTTCAGTCCCACACTCCAACTGTTTGCTAGTCTGCTACTATGTCGTCCAGCCACCTAAATCTGGTTGTTATCACTGTTCTGGTCCATCATAACTATCCATTTCAGGCTGCAAAGAGGATTAATGTCTTCTCTACTTTGACCTTGGAATGTATGATTTTATGTTGTAGGTGTGTTCTGCAGAAGAGCAAGCCATCCTGAACTGTTCCACGAAAAAGTCCAGCGTTCTGTATAACCGCTTGATGGAGCAGAAGCGCCCTCAGGGCTGGGAGGCGGCTGTAGCTCAAAGGAATCGGCTCCTGGAATACGACAGAACCAGGTCTCATTCATTTCTAATATATCGCCAAATGCCAGATTGTGTGCATACTTTTCAAAAGAGATGCGCTGAATGTTCGGCTGAATATTTGTATTTGGTGTGTTCGACCAAATATTCAGCGGAACATTCAGTTAATTTGCCAAATCATTACCGTCCATGTAAGAAGTCCGTTCGTATGTTCGGACCGGTCCGTAGTCCGTTGTGGCAACACTTCGGACTCGTAAATATTTGGAAGGTTGTGGATTCGGATCCCGGCGGAGCACACAAAAATACCATTAATATTTCGAATGAGCCTTTACCAATGACCGGTCACCAAGGGTCCATCCAGCCTTACAGCAACTGGGTCTTGCTTGAGTATTGGCGCTTTGTAGCGACGACCAAGCTCGTACACCTCTGCGGCACTACAACAAGTGTCATAGACCCCTAGAGTCTTCAGAATCTAGGGAGTCTCCCGCACAGGATTTTCTTAAAAAAAAAAAGTGCTATTTTAAGATCAATATGGAATGTTAAAAGTCTTCATTCTGAAACCTAGACATAGATTTTGTACCTAAATGGAAGAATTTGTAAAAAACGTGTGCTGTTTACAATAAAAAAGTATTTTATAACAGTTAGGCTGCAATAACAATGAAATTACAGATAAGCAAAATAAAAGCTTCATTTGAAAAACATAAAATAAGTCGTAATAATAAAA
This sequence comes from Agapetus fuscipes, assembly GCA_951799405.1. Classification (NCBI taxonomy): domain Eukaryota; kingdom Metazoa; phylum Arthropoda; class Insecta; order Trichoptera; family Glossosomatidae; genus Agapetus; species Agapetus fuscipes. The sequence goes on from OX637348.1 coordinate 13,533,203, forward strand.
CAAAATTATATTATCTGAGCTTTGATTGGTTTAGAATACCATAGATAATTTGAATTTGAATGCCAGTTGTTAAAAATCTATTAAATAGGTAGGTATTCAATTTGATTGTTTATCAGTAGAAAATATTTAAACAATGCTCTCCAAGGTGAGAAGTCTCGACGTATCCATGGATCTACAAGGCTTTAAATGAAATTAGAAGACAGCTAGAGGAGGGTGCTGTTATGATTTTGCGGCCTTGTAGCTCTTACAATCAATGGGCATTATTTTGGTTCTCTTCCACAAAATACTTCTAAAATTTTATCAATTCAGCTAACATTACATTAAACCGTGAACTGCCGTGAACTACCAGTATTACTCGCCTTTTCAGCGACTGCCCAGGGAGGCGAACAAGCTGGAGGTTGATATTTTCTCCACGGGATTCTATACATTTAAAAAAAAAAAAAATAGTATGTAGGTATCCGCATTTTGTCGGTCTCTCATCATCCATTCTTTCCACAGGCCCAAGCCATCTCAACACATTTTTTTTTTTTGTACCTTTAGTTTCACATCTTCTTTCTTTCTTTGCACAACACATTGTAAATTGTATGTTGTATTGCATTGTATGAAATTTTTTTATAAAAAAATCCTTGAAATTTTAAATGATCTTTTGTTTATTCTATTAATTTTAGCAAGTTTTACACCTGATTTAGTATATTATGTTTGTGACAACCCTGATCAAATAATGAAGATTTGTTGTTTATTACAACAATTTTTGTATACAACAATTGCTTACACTGGTTTATGGTTTTTGAATTATTATTTTTAAAGTTTATTGTTATTATTTTTAAATTGTTAGTTCTATTGCTTTATAACCATCGTATATTTACATCTTTGTATAATATTTATGTGTCATTTATTTGTGTTATATTTTAAGATATTAGTTTTATACCTATAGATACAGTACCTACTTATGTACCTACATATTTATATTTATCGCAATGTTGTAAAAGGCTATATAGCCGTTTATTCTTCTTAAATAAAAAACCAGGGGTCTTCAACCTTTTTTAGTGCAAGGGCCAAACATCGATTTCACATCGTCCGAAGGGCCACAACTTTTCACGACACTTTACCACCTAATCAATAAAATAAAAGACATACATACTCGTAATTTCAAATTTCAATAATCTTTAGTGGTTAATTAAAGTCAATTAATGTGATTTTTGACATTGTTTATTTTTTACAAGTTTGTCAATATTTTTTTTCATTTTTGTGGTTGCAACCCGCAGACTACCTTCCAGATGTGCATCTGTAATTCTCGACCTTGTTGTCGATTTCACAGACTTCATACGAGAAAACAGCTGCTCACACACATATGTGCTCCCAAACAATGAAATCATTTTCATGACATTTTTTTGGATTTCAGGAAACGAGTTGTGATTGACATATTTTGCATAAAAATCAAAAACACCCACGTCGAACTTGTCTTTCAATTCCGAATTACACTGCACATCTTTAACCTCCATCTGAAAATTTTCCGGCATGTCTTCAACGGATACACCGAATGGTCGGGCAAAGAGACTGATGTATTTTTCACTATCTCTGAAGTCAGAAAACCTCGATTGAAACTCTTTTTTGAGTAAATCTACTGGGGGGGGAATGTGCCGAACCTTCCTGTGGTCCCCCCTGTGAGTAGTGCCATGAAAATAATCAAAATGACACAAAAAACACCGAGAACTCCGAAAAAAAATGTACTCGTATTCGTATATATCGCATATCACTGGGCGCGATATTTTATTTTTTTAGCCTCTCGTGGCCGCGGGCCGCAAGAAATTAGCTGGCGGGCCACATGCGGCCCGAGGGCCGCGGGTTGAAGACCTTAGCATTAAACTATCAAAAATGACATTTTTACAATATGGCGACATAAGTTATTAGTATTATTATTATTATTTAGTACATGATCAGCAGACATGTCAAGACTGCACTAGGTAGGAATTTTAAAGATTCATGCATATGTTTTACATAGCTTTGCATATCGACGGTAAAAAGCCTATTTGACTTAAGCGACATCATGGGCGATATTGAGTTATATACATCGTTTTTCTCGGTTTTTCAAGCTGCGTCGAATGGTCTAACTTTTGGCGCGATCAGATAACTTTTTTGTCGCTTAAGTCATAAAGCACCTTGTATGGCGTTTATAAATTTCATGGACTGATGTCCCACGATTTATGACACTTTTTAACGAAGTGTCGTTAAAGTATACTCTTACAAGTTGTTGGTGGTGCATATCCTAAATGTACTTGACGACTTGAGAGTGGACGAGGTAGTTAAGTTAGATAGGCATGCTGTGTATACAATATTCAAAGTCGCATAAGTAATTTCACTGTACCATAAAAAATATGACTTTGTCGTATAAATTAATAAGACTCATAGTGGATCTATCACAAATGGTGCTTAAATCATATATCCTCCTTTTATTTACTAAATGACTGTCGGTTCAGCATTAAGCGCTCTTGCAATACATCACTGGTGATGTCGCTTGAGCAAAGTGTCCTTCCAAATTTTTATAATAGAACTGGCGCATAAGCTATTTATCTTCAAGATCAATGTAATGATTATTGGCATTTGAATCTATTCAAACAAATGATTTTGGAATGGTCGTTGGCGTTTAAGCTGCACCAAATAAACATGGGTTGTCGTTTAATGTAGTCTTGTGTGAATAGAAATGCATTGAAGATGTCGCTTCAGTAGTATTTTAAGCGTGCTATCGGTTGGTTGATGCTCTGCAACGCCAGGATCTCAGTCAACACTCGGAATCGATGTATCTACGGGAAGTTATTGTTTGTTGTCAATGAAAAATATTTCCATACCCAAGTAACCTTTTAGGTTTTAAAAAGGTTACAAAAAGGCTTAAAAAGGTTCTGGGACCTTTTTGTAACCTTTTTAAAACCGAAATGGTTACTTGGGTATTTTATTACTATTGACAAGTGGATGTTCACAAAATGAGTATCTATGTTTACATAATTATATTATATATAATTACATACGATACTAAACGCAACGCAACTAAGCTACACATATAGTGCAACTTCTTGCCGCGTTATCCCCGAAGGGGTCGCATGTGGCGAGTTGAACCTATTTATTTTTACAGGTAAGGGGGCCGGCCTTACGCCAACCACTTCAGTTGAAGTGGAGGTTTCCCAGCTCCCGAGAGTACTGGTATTCATTTCTTGTGAAGGCTGAGTAAACCTTGCCGGTATTTTATTTTAGGGTTTGAAATAAACACCGACACGGGAAATCACTTCTGACACCCTCGGTGGGATTCGAACCCGAGCTTTCGGCATGGAATGCAAGCACTCTACCACCTGAGCTATTGACCGGTCAGTCTGCTACAATACTGCTTACTTAAATTTGAATTAAATTTTATTAAGCAGTATCCAGTGAAATATTCCAGTGAAAAAAAAACACATTGATAGAAAAGGAGTAGTTGTTCCCAAAAACAAAGATGCGAACCCCCTGCTATATTGGTAATGATGCGAGTACAAAGACGTGCACCAATAAATGTGAGAAATAACAGAAGACGAAGTTTATTTCCACATTATTGGAAGATTGAAAATTAAGCCACGAAAGAGTGGCTAGTGGCAATGACAAAAAGGGAAAAAATAAGAGAACAAGATCGAAAGACTCCGACAAACATCATTATACATTTTTATATTTCATAAATGAAGGTGAAAAGAGAAAACAGGTGTGCCAAATTTTTTTGTTAAACACCCTTGACACATCACAAAAAAATCTTCACTTTACAGTATTTATTGCCATTCGAGGCTTCGCCAAAGAAGATTCCAGATGGAAAATCATACGACCGAATAAAACCAAAGAGGTAATTATGCAAGTACTACAATCCTGTATTAAGAATTTACCAGCAGTTCCCTCACATTACTGTAGGCGCGACTCCAGTAAGCTTTACCTTCCGCAATCCTTGAAAAAAAATTGAGCTGTTTGTACACCCTCTATAAACTGGATTTAACCACTAAAGGGATGGATGTGGTAGGGGAACAGGTATTCAAAAATACGTTCAAAAACGATTTCAATATAGGTTTCCACATTCCTAAGAAAGATAAATGTGCGAAATGCCTGCGTTTTGAGAACAATACAAGCGCCGAACTAGCTGAAATGAAAATTGAGCATCTTAAGGAAGGGAAACATTCAGACCAGAGATTCAAACTTCACAAGCAGATCCATTTTTTAAGCAATAATGTATTGAGCACATCATTTGACCTTCAAAAGGTCTTAAATACACCATACGGGGAAAGCATGCTGTTGTACTATTCCAGGAAATACGGGATGTATAATATAACGTTTTACGAATCTGGAACAAGAGAAGGATTTTGTTTTTGCTGGGGTGAAGCAGATGGGAGCTACAGAGGTGTCAACTATATTAACCAAATATATACCAAATGTTGACCAGAGGGGCACAGTTAAAACTTTATTACTATACAGTGATTCTTGCCCGGGGCAGAATAAGAACCGCACTGTTTTTGCCACAATCCACTATACATTGCATAATGTATGTAAAAACATCCGCACCATTCAACTCAACTACCTTCTTCCGGGTCACACATACATGCCTGTTGATTCTATGCACTCCGTGATAGAAGGCAGTGTGTCAAAAAATATTATTTGGGCTCCATCACCATGGAGCACAGTATTTGAGCTAGCTAGGAAATCACCCAAGCCTTATCATGTCGAAACTCTGATCCATACCTACTGATTTTGTTGGGTGAAGTGGAATTTCCGATAAATATTTCAAAGGAAATTTACAAAGCAAAATAAACCGAATCAGAATAGCTACATTTAAAAAGCAGATGCCCAACAAAATTGTGGTAAAATACACGATGGATGCCACAAGCGAGGACATCCTAGTGTGTGGCACCAAAGGAAAACCTGCAGAAAATATTTATAAAAGACGTCTGGCTTTACCACAGAAGTAGTATGATGATTTGGTAAAATTGTGTAAAACATTCGTCATGCCACAAAGCTATTGGGCAGAGTATACAGATATTCCTCACGGTAATGAAACAGTTGAGGTGCTCTTGGACTCTGATGTTGAGGATATCGAAATAACTACTTAAAATACGTTCTTAATTATAATACCTATTCATGTGGAACCTGTGCTATTACATTTAATTGCATGATAGTTTTCTTAATTTAATTTTACTTCCGTACTTTGAATTTTGTGTTTTCATAGTTATTTTAATTTGCCACTCTCTGTGTGGAGTCATTACTTATTATTTTATTTTCTTGTAAGTATATTTTTCAAAAATATACTTACAAGAAAATTATTAAATTCATGTTACATGTTTTTTATAAACTTAACCATTTATTGTAAAGAAATAAACAAAAATTGTGTTCGTAGTTTTTTAACTCAGGTAGGTATTTGTTCAATAAATAATTTTATTAAAAGCTATTGCAATGTGTACTTTTATGGTAATGTTTCAATTCTTCTTTATTGCTTTTATTTTGCTTGTTCTTAATTATGTGTTATCAATAATTTGTGGTCTCAAATTACCTTTTTTAGTTTACTGCTATTTTTTGCATTTATCTATTAATTAGGTATTATTTCATTTTTTGGCTCAATTAAAAAGATTTTTAGGAAAGTATACTTATATTATTTATTCCTACCACAGTTCTTTCGTATCGAAAAATAATACAGCCTGGTCTTTAAGTCAGATATACCCTTTACGAATAGGAATTGTTTTTACAGATAAGTCATTTTACTTCTCAACGTATAAACGTTATGTGGCGTATGCATTAAATAGGCCTATTTAAACAAAAGGAAAATACTGATTTAAGTCTTTTAACCTCGAAATAAAAAATGTTGAGTCGGTACTTAAGGCATTTTCATACATTTATGACAGAAAGTAAAATGGCGCATCAGTCATTTATCCTCAAATAATTATGAATGCTAAATTGCTTAAACGACAGTATCTCAATTATGTGTATGTTTATCTTCAATCCACTTATGTTAAAAAAAAGCAAATAAAAAAATAAGCATTGCCTCCTTACATTTTTTTTTATTTAATCCACGAACAAAAATGTTATGGCAGATAATAAAAAAAAAAAACAGTTTTTTGGCTCTCCTGTAAAATTGACTTTTTGTCGCTTAAGTCAAATAGGCTTTTTACCGTCGATATGTTTTATATAGCTTTGCATGAGCGTCCATGTGCTGTGGGTCCTTCTGACACATACATACAGGACGGGTACAAGGAGGGTTTGAGCATATGTTTTACAGATTACTTCATGTTATATTTTGCAGTGAGCGTCGCACCCGCGTGACAGATGACGACAGTGACTACTTCAGCAGTGCTTCAGTGTGGCTGAGCAAGGCGGAGAGAGACAAGCTTGACAAGTACCAGCAGGCGCTGCGGGAGAAGAAGCACGCGTCTAGGCTGCAGCAAACATTTACACTGGACTTCGCTGGCAAGTACACATTCAATTCTGTCTTCCAGCAAAGTTCTGTAACAGTACCCCGAGTATAAAACATTTATATCCCCATCTTAAATGTAAAACTGAATAAGTGGTGAACCCGCTGTTATCAAACATGATTTGTCAATGTTCTTTTGGATACCTAACCTTGCATGGAAATTGATGATTATTATGATAGCATTATCCGGTCAGTACCAGTACACAGTACAGTTGGCAGAATGCTTGCATTCCATGCTGAGAGTTCGGGTTTGAATCCCACCGAGGGTGTCAGAAATGATCTCCCGTTTTGGTGCTTATTTCAAAATAAAATTAAATACCGGCAAGGCTTACTCAGCCTTCACAGGAAATAAGTACCAGCCCCCTTAAGAGCTGGGAAATCGCCACTTCGACTAAAGTAGTTGACGTAACTTGAGAACTGTTTTTTTGTAATTTTGATATTGTCCACCAGGTCGACAGCTCGTTGAAGAGAACAACTGTGGAGGGGAGGTGAATGAAGAGGTACTGAGGGAAATCACTGAGGGGTTCAAGGCCCAGGATTTGAGCAACAGCTCTAAAGCAAGTGATAACGAAATATATGACGGAGACATTCATCCAGGCTTCAATGGACCTGCACCAAAGGTATTGTTACTGGTTAGAATCTGGCTGGGATAGGAGTTTTGGATAAATGAGAGAAGATGGGGCTTGTATTGATAGAAAATAAGGTCTGTTTTAATGAACAATCAGGTGTACTATACGTGTTTGTTTGTGGGCATGCATTTGAGAGCTTTAAATGTTAATATATCCTTGCAACTTAGATTATAGATTATAGATAGGTGTATTTTAAAATAATTTTACGTTTTTTATGAGTACCGACAGAACATGAACCGATTGACTGGTTTGTAGTCTAGTGGTTAAGGCTACGGACTCGTATTCTGAAGATCATGAGTTTGATTCCCGACAGAGCACAAAAAAAAATTCAAATGCGCTCTTCGCTGGGTTGATTTTTTTTTTTAAAACAGATTGGTCACCAAAGGTTTTACGGAAGATGGATCTTGCTTAAGAATTGGCATTTTGTAGCGACAACCAAGCTCACAGAGGGTTCTTGAGGTGAGATTTACACGACAACAGCGCTTACCAAATAAATCATCCATGTATTATTGTCAAAGACTAGCGACAGAGAGAACAAAAAATACAAATGAAATTTAAAAAAAATAGACTTTTACAGGCTACTGGCAAAATATAGATAATTCCATAAACAACAGAGTTTTCCTGAATGCTTTATACCAGGGGCACTTAACTATTTACCATGATTTATACAGTGAGACAATTCCATACTAAAAGAGAGAAATTCCAAACAACATCTTGAGGCACTTAAACATCTGATTAATGACCGTTTATGAAGGACCGTTTAATTTAGGATTGCAGTTTGAACACTTTGTATAGCCCCTATTGAAAGTTGTTATTGTTCCACAGTTTGATGAGTCCATCAAGAGTCTGCTGGTGGCCAAGGCGGGTCGGCAGCCAGCTGAGCTGATCCAGAGAGTGCAGGACGCCTCCCTGCAGGAGATGGGGGACCGCGGGGCCTGCCTCTCCATGCACCAGCCCTGGGCTTCCCTGCTCGTGCTGGGGATCAAAATGTAACAACTACTTTCTTGTACATATACAATATACATATATAAATATAGCCTGCTGAGCTGATCCAAACAAAAACCTTAACCTTCCATTATCCTCTAGTGTTCCGGCTTTTTTTTAAATTTTTACTGTTTAATTGCTTAGAATTTATTTGTTTTATATATTTGATTGTATTAATTGCTTGTACTCCTTGACTGATAGGTTGGTATGCGGCTGACCACCCATACTGTAAAAAATGGTTCACTTTGCCAATGTCACCCCTGCTTCAGGGAAGGTCGGCAAGAGTTGCAGGGCTTATGCTCATTTGAGATTGGGGTTTTTATATTGTAGGTCCACATGCAGCATGTGTAAGCTCGAAATTATGCATGTCTGCTTGTGGGAATGTATTTAATATGAATCTCAAATGATACATATCTTTGCAGCTTAGATTTAGATTTAGATTTAGTTCCGGCAATTTTTAACCATTATCCATTTACCAATCTCCTGGGTTTGATTTTAAACATCTCCAAAGATACAAAATATATCTTCTATCCAATTTTTTTTATCTCAAAAGACATTGAATAAAAGTTTTTTTAGTGCCTAACAAAGTAAAGAATCACCAGTGACGTATTTACTGCACTATGTCATAATATTATGATTACGAAAAAAACATTATACGAGGCACGTCCAGAAAGTAAGTGTACTCAATTTATGTAGGGTTCAAAAAAAATTTAATTAAACAAAAAAATACTTGGTTACACTTGTACATATGTAAGTTATTTTTCAACGTAGTCACTTTCCCTCTCGATGCAAGCGGTGAGCCGGGGGATCAATTTTTTGATGCCTGCCTCGAAGAAGTCTCCCGCCAGCTCTTTCGCCCACTTCTCCACCTCCCCCTTCACCTCCTTGTCCGTTGAAAACTTGTTCCCACCCATGTGCACCCTAAGGGAAGTGAAAAGATGGAAATCTGAACGGGCCAAGTCGCAGAGGGCTCTTGAGGTGTGATACACACAAAAACAGCGCTCACCAAATAAATCATCCTAATATAATATTATTATTATTACCTAAATACTTTGAAGAGACACTAAAGCGCCACCTATTGCATTTCACCGCTTGTTTCACAGTGCTGTGAAATATAAATTATTTGTTATTTACCACGAGTTCCTTGACTAATAGGTTCGTATAAGGCTGACCACCCGTACTGTAAAGAATGGTTCACTTTGGCAATGCCACCCCTGTTTCAGAGAAGGTCATCAAGAGTTGCAGGGCTTATGTTCATTTGAGATTGGGTCTGCTTATGGAAATGCAAGTAATATCAATCTTAAATGTAAAACATCTTTGCAACTTAGATTATTATGTACAAGTGACGTTACATAGTTGAGATATTTTTTTACTTACCAAGTCCATAGGAGATAAGAAAGAATGAAAAGGAAATGATTTTTGATTGTTTTTGTTATCTTTGCAGTCATGAAGGAAGGAGTTGGTACACGTCCCACCGAGGCAGGCTCTGGATTGCTTCCACTGCCCAGCCTGCTGACCAGGATACAATACAGTCTGTGGAAAACATGTACAGGGTTCTGTATCCAGGTATGTCTTCCTACAAACAAAACTCCAAAACATTTCAAAACGTCACGACTAATTCTTAGATATTCTTATTGGCCAAACCCAAACATAGCATCTCTTCCTCTGCATAATCTGTGTGAAGGGGTTCTATATCCAGAAGTGCTATTCTTCTAAAGTCCCTACACTTTTAATATCAATCCAAGTCGGAGCTTGCTAGCGCTTGCGAAAGAACTCCATAGATAAAAAATCACAGTACTTACACCTTATTTTTGGACACAAATCGCTATCTTGTCGCCTTAAGGTCGTAAGGAATTCAGCAGAATAGCGCTAACAGGTCTATTGTTTTAACAAATAAAATAAACATTGCAAAACTTCTGAAGCAAGACCTAGTTGCTGTAATTCTAGACGGACCTTTGGTAAAGTTAGGTTCATTTTTTAACCCAGCGATGAGCATATTTGAAGAATGAAATATTTTTGTATGCTCCGCTGGGATTCAAACCCACTACCTTCCGATTACGAGTCCTAAGCGTTAATCATTAGACTATAGCCCGGTTACTGGTAGTCTTCTTACTTATAACAACTATTCAATGAAAAAAATGGTGCTGGCAATGACAATGCTGTTTGGTGTTTTTCAGATGAAAAAATTACTTTCCCTAAGATGTATCCATCAGGCTGTCTGCTAGGCTGTGTCAATGTTAGCGACTGTTTGTCTCAAGAGGATTACCGGCAAAAGTAAGTCACTTCTGCATTTAACCAGCTATTACTCCTTGTAGAAACTCAAGAACAACAAATCTCCAGGATTGGATGTCCTGCTGAGAGAGCTCTCCAAGCAGGGAGGGGGCTGACTTTATAAGCACCTCTGTTCCCCCAAATGCATAAAACATTGTGTAAATTCCTCTCCATTGCATAAATAGAAAAATGTATGGAAAATATAACAGCAACCCTAGTACATAATGAGTCCCTTAAAAGCAAACACGCCACTGTCCATCGAACTTAAATTACTGGAAATCAAACAATTTTGAATAACAGCTCAGTTATTTATATTTTTAAAAACATGCAAGGCTTACAAAGTTGTTAATGGATATACTATACTGTGGAAATATGTATTTTTTGCATTAAAGTAATCTAAATGACTAAATTAGATAATTTTGTAATTCAAAAGTAATTTGTGTATTTTTATGGACAGTGGCGTGTTTGCTTTTAAGGGACTCAATTATGTGATGTAGTTTTCATGCATTTTTTTCTATTTATTCAATAGAAGGTTCGTGTGAGGTTGTTTCTAATGTTTTACAGGGGTGCTGTTCTCTTTTCATATGCCCACACCATAAATACCTCAAGAGTCAAATGAGGGAATTCTATGTTTCTTGCGTAAAAAGTGGATTTATCGCAGATCGGAACTTGATGACCCAATAATATACTTTAATTTCTAGATTCATTCAATATTCAAAATAAAACATATTTTTGTCTTATTTTGTAGGTCCTGAGCTGGATATGATATAAAATAGTGTGTTCTAGACAGTTTTGTTGAATGCCGATCTGTTTCTCTTTAATGGTGCTTCTGTTGTTGACAACAGCAAGGTGTCCATTGGTGCACACACCATAAGAACAAAGATCAGCTGTTTCCTCCTTTCCTCAAGCAAGCTGCAAGCGGTGTTCCTACAGCAAACTATGGATGATCAATGATTGCTACCAGATTTTTGAGAGATTTCTCACCTTTTTTTATCCACCTTGTTCAGGTCTCAATTGAAACTAATTCGGTAATAATTGTTTATAATCATTTCAGATTCCCCGCAGGAGAAAGTGAGAGTCCGTTTGTTTTGATATGCTCTGAACCACGAGACTTGTCACTGAGGTTTCCTATCTCGGGAAAACATAAAATATGTAAGTATTTGCATCATTATTTTTTATGGTGCACAACAGGTTACCCCGATAACAGTGCACCCATCAACAAGCTGGGAGGAACTCTATCACCATACTTTTAATGGTGTCTAAATAATGTATATGGAGATGTCAATTTTTGACTGGTTAATGAGTTTTACACAAGTTGAAGGATGCTGCGCCCAAGACATTGTTGTACATTAATTTCTACTTCTTAGATGTTGTTTTGAGTTGTCTTCTTTCTTATTTTTCCTGAAATTTGAATTTTCAGATCTTTTGGATCAAAAAATACACCAAGCTGCTGTCAAATGCTTACAAAAAATGGCCAAAATAGAAGGCAGCATATGAATTTTACAACTGAAAAATTACCTGATATAAATGAAACAATTTTGTAAAAATTACAAATAAATTTAATCATTATTTATTGTTCTGTTTTATTTACATTTTGGTTTCTTTCTTAAGGTACAGAGCTGCAGTTTTTTTATTCCGACATTCAAACATTTTTTATTGCATTCATAGCGCACAAGCATTCATCAATCTTTCATTTTTTTATTTTTTTTCAAATATAAATGTTTTGTTAGTAAAAATAAATAAATTATTGATTATCTTAAAAAGTAAGAAGCCTTATACTATTCGTTGAAGCAACACATAGGTAGCGAAAAAGCCAAATTCAGTCCAAAAAATAACAGAGAATTTATAATCCAAATATATCAGAAAAAAATCAAACGGTGTAAGTAAAAATAAAATGACCAATCAATTGGTTAAATGCTTCTTTCTGTTTTGTTTTCTTATATCCAATATTAATAAGATTAGATTTATGTAAAAATTTAACAATCCATAAAAGGTGTCAATTTTTCAAAAGTAATTTTGATTATTATCTATTTGTGTTTTACAATTTTTATTATACTAAATTTTAAGTGAAAAATTATACTACCTATCTAAAGAATATTTTGTCTACATCAAAGATACATATTTTTGGCAAAAGGAAGGAAGAAAATTTCTGCTGAAATTGAGCACAAAGTTTTCAGTACACCATTGACAATTTACAAAAATATCAAACCCAAGGAATGTTAGTTTTCTGATGTACCTACCAACATGAGAATTGTTTATATTTTCAGTTACTTTTGATGTCACTATGAGTCCTTCTTTTGGTTGAGTTGAGGAAAGAACGCTTCGATTGGAAGAATAGGGTCGTCCGTCGCGATGGTGAAATAGTTGGGAACTCTTCTGCTGTTGGGGGACACAGATTTAAACAAACCTGGAGTATTATATTCCTTGCTGGATGCCAGAGTTAAATCTGACACCCTCTGTGACTGGTCTAGAGATATATTCTCCGTGTTTTCTTCAACAGGCACATGTTTCCGTTCATCTTTTGCAATCTTCATGATGGCAGTTTCCGACGTGTGCTTCTCAGTTGTTGTCTCATTGACTTCCATACTCTCACTCGTGACCTCTATCGACTCACTGGTCAATTCTGGAAGGACAGTTTGCTCTGTGGTTTCTGCTGTTTTGTTTTTAGAGGGTAACCGCTTTTTCAAAGGTGACAGATTAGGACGTTTCAGCGTAACTTTCGGAGGGGACTTTTCTAAAGTCTCTGCGGGAGTGTCAGTTGTTGTTGACAAGGATAACGATGAACGAAGGCGGTTAGGTCTTGGGCCCCGTAATCTATGAATTGACTTGGTAACTAATTCATTTTCTGCGAGTTCAGGTGCCATAGTGCTAGTTTTCAATCGTCCATTCTTTTCGTTCCTCTCCTTGTCAGTGATGTCTCTGTGCCGTGGATCTTTTGGAGTAAACTTTTTCCTTGGCAGTTCAGTTGTGGTATTGATCTCTGAACCCGAGGCTTTGTTATCGTTACTTTGATCTTTGAAATTTGGGAATCTCGCTCTGTTTGGGAAGCGTAATCTTGGTGCAGCTTCGCTTGTTGTGTATTGAGCTTGAGGTTTATCAGTTGTAGACGATGAATATTGATTCAACCGATTCCTGTAATCTTTTACACTGAATCGTGGCCTGTTGCTGTCATATTTGTTTGGTTTGATTTTAAGACGATGTGATTTTGACACCCCAGGAGGAGATGTAGTAACTCCTTCATCATTAGCGATTGTAGTTGCAGTTTCTACGGTAGCTTTATCATTTTGGTCTCTTGATTTTGTGACACCCCTATTTCCAGATTTTAGTTCTGTAAACAATTGTTCATGTCTAGTGCTCTGGCTTGTTTGTATATTATTATCTGAGTCTTCAAAGAATGTTGGTGCAGTTGGCTCAGTCTTCACTTCTTGTGACACATTTATCTTGTCATCATTGAATGAGAGGATTTCACTTGAAGAGGTTTCCTTGTTGTTGATGGTGCCGTCTCTCAGTTTCTGTGACGAGTACTTGACTGAGGTATTGATTGATATGTCACTTGTTGGTGTGTCCTTCTCATCCTGCTTGTGAGAATAGTCGGGAGTTTCACTGAAGTTTTCAAAGTCAGTAGACTGGACCTTAGTTGCGGGGACTCTGTTCTCCTTTGCTATTTTCATGATGGAAGATTGCACGTCATTTGACGGTGCAACTTTGTGTGCTTCTTCAGTCGTTGTTTCAAGCAAGTCATCAAGATCTAACAAGGCAGGGGTGGTCAGCCTTGTTCTGCTGGGATGTTTCTGTCTGTTAGTCACAGGGAGTGTTGGTAACAAAGTTGGTTGAGCACTACTGGTGAACTCAGATTGCACCGCCGGCTTGGTTGGTCTACTTTTATGAATTGAAGGTAAGCGTAGCTTAGGCCTTGGTGGTTTTGTGGTTTCTTCACTTTCATACACTGGTGTTGTCCTGTATCGACTGCTTCTTAAGGGTGGCTCGGTGATGGATTCTGGTTCCTGCAAGTATTCTTCAGTGGTAGATGAAGTAGAGCTTGTCTTATTTGGCCGCCTTCTCCTCAGCTTATTCCTTTTCTTTGGGATTTCATCATCCCAGCTATCAGATCCTGAGGCAGTTGAAGAAACAGGTCTTCTGAAGTGTTTGCTTGGTGGAATAGTTGGTAACTCGCTCACCTGCAGATCATTCTCAGCTTCATATGATTGTTCTTTATATGTTTCATAACGAGTAGTGACTTCCTTTTCTTCCTCCACCTGACTGGCCGTTGATGTTTCTTGAGGACGATACCTTGATGGTTTCCTTCTGCTGTTTGGATCTCTGGGTGGATGAGTGTTAGGGACACTTGGTTCTTCGTAAGCTTGAGTAGACAGCGGTTGATCTTTATTCTCATATGAATAGTTAACAGGTGTTGCCAGGTCATATGTTTCATCAGCGATTGGTTTTTTAATCTTTTGTGTGTCAATGTCTTGAATTGATGATAGAGTATTTTCTAATTGGGTAATGTAATCATTCTGTTTATTATTCTCAACAATAGTGGAGTACACAGTGGAAACGTCGTCACTTATTGGTTTCTTCTTTTCCTGCGGACTGGAAGATGGCGGGAAGTAAGGCTGAGGAATAACTCTGTTGTCACTGGTTGGAACAACATTTATAGAAGACAAACCAGGTCGAAGAACAGTGTTGTATTGCCTAAACGCCTGGGAAGGATTGACCCAAGTATGAAGAGTAGGCTGAGTGTTAGTTTCTCCAGAAGATCCCCAATTCTCGGTGACTTCATAAGTTCCTCTATGGGGAACTTTCTCCTTTGAGCCGTGATCAAACGTTGTGTATTTATGTTTGCTATCATAGAAATCTCTAGGAGGGAAGAATTTCACATCATCATAAGTGTTATATTTAGACGGATGGTTTATAGAAGTGAACGCCGTGTATTTATCTTTATTATTTGTATTTTCTATTTTCACAGCTTGTCCGTTGTAGCTTGTGATAGTTGTATAAGGTACCGGCAACTGAACTAACAGATTATCTGGCACAGCATTCGTGCTGTGCGGCTCAAATGGATCGTCAGTAACTGCTGAGGTCTGAGTCGTATCAAAGAAAGATGAAATCTCTGGTTTTCTCGTTGGTAGATTAGTATTATAAATGAATGTTTCTGTTTTTAGTTTTGAGATCTGTATCTTGGACGTGTCTGTGTTTCTGTGTTTGCTCAATGGATCTAGTGGGCTCGGGAAAAAGTTTCCCTGAGAAGGTTGTCGGCTGTCCTTTGTGAAGTTCTTGATGACGTGATCCTTAAAGTGTGTGCTGATTTGGTACTGTGAGGCTTTAGGAGGTGGGAGGAGGTTCTTTGAGTAATCCTCATTATGATTAACAGAGCTGGAGTATTGGTTGATGGACGAGGATGGTTTAGGTTCTGGAGCGGGGAGTTTGATGTTGGAATTGGACGTTGGGACTTGAGCGTAGTTTTCCGTCACTTGGCTGGGTGCTTTGGTGGTGGAGCTTGGCAGATATCTGTTTTTGGAGCCGTTGTAGGGTACTGGATCTCTCGCCTTCACAGATGCGTGCCCGAATGAACTGAAGCTTCCTGAAAACGTTAAGCATGTTTTTAGTAAGTGCTAGCATTAAAATTAAGTTGCAGGAAATATGGAAAAAAATAAACAATTTGTGAATATTCTAAATCTAAAAAGATTTAGAATATTCACACATTTTTTTTTTTTCTTATTATAATATTCAAAAAAAGAAAAATAAAAATAGTCTGAGAAAAATCATGGCCATTAAGATTTTGAGTCTTGAAAACATGGAGGAAGTATTAAAATTAAATTATTAAATTCTATATATCCATGCTTGAAAAAGAAAAATATTTTTCAACTTGTATTAGGGTTGCGAAATCATTTGTGCGTTTGGGTTGTTTTGGCTATTTGAACAACATAAATCAGACAATCCGTTTATTTTATAGGTAGACAAAAACTTAAAAAAAAAAACAAGCAGCTTCCATATCAAGAAACTGCGCTTTAAAGAAATCATCACCTCATCATAAATAAATCATCATACCTGTTAATTTCAATATTTATTTTTATGAAAGTGTGCATTATTTTGAACAAGGATAATACTCGTACAGCTAATCTATCAGTGTTCATCTAACCAACTAATTCTTTATATACATACCTTCCTAAATAACAGACACAGACTTGATGATGGAGGCCAATAATATTAAAAATTAGCACAACTAATCTGATAATATTATAATAAATAGATGCGGTTTTCTCATCCATGGCATGGTTTCCGTTTTTTAAATAAGTTATTCTACTTTTTGTAGTCCTCGTGTTTTGTATAGGAACGCGTACATTGTTTGTCCAGCCACCATGACGGAAGATTTATTCTCCTTCGTTATTTCTGAGGCAGTGACACTTCAAATGTACATTTTATTTAGTTCCACAAAGACACTAAAATCACACTGGAACATGGGTACCTAAGTATTACTTTTATGGAGGTAGGTCATACTGGAAGTATCAGAATAATCTATACCTACCTAATCTAAATTGCAAAGATATCGCCACCTTAAAGGTAAAAATGAATAAGTACAGATTCCTTGTTTTGAGATATTGCAGAAAGAAGCCCTTAAAAAGTAAATTTGGTTTTATATACCTAGATTTTGTAGGGTTTGTGTATTCACACAGTGAAAATTCATTTTATTTAAAAAAAAAATCTTTTTTGTAAAACGTAAGTAGTAGTTTATTGTGAAAATAAAACTACGTTTTAGAAAAAAAATATTTTATTTTATAAACCTATCTACTTATTATTTTTTGTGCCTACTTAGATATCGATGCGATGGCTAACATTAAAATGTATTTTTCCGGAAAAATAGGTAGGTCTAGGTAGGTGCCTAATCCCAATTTTTAAATGATTTTCGTAGAAGTTTTTAGTAAATTTATACATTTGGAATCTATAATATTGTTTTAGCCTATGTATAAGAAATGCAAAATAAATTTGTATAAAATGTAGTGTTGAAGTATCTTGACTAAATAAAAATTATATGTGCTGGTTTGGAAACTTCCAGTATGACCTGGTAAAACACACCTCCATCTTGTATTTACATAGTTTTAATAGCGGTGTGCATAATATTTTGAGTGTAAAGTTTACTTATGTATTTATTCTAATCCACGACACGAAACTTTCGTATTTTCTGATTTATCGTGTTATAATAATTTAGTTTCTAGACCCTCCTTATTTTTAATTAACGAAAGTTATTGCTAGGGGGTAAGTAGGTAGCTCTAAAAGCAAGTAAAGATGAAAATAGGGCGGGGAAAAAATGACTCTTGCGACTTTTAAAACTATAATATGCAAGTCATCAGTAACCCCGAAACGCAGTATCTCATTTCCAAACATAACAAAAGATAATAACATTATACATGGAGTTTTATGACATTATACTATTCCTTGACTTATAGGTTGGTATGAGGCTGACCACCCATACTGTAAAAAATGGTTCACTTTGCCAATGTCACCCCTGTTTCAGGGAAGGTCGGCAAAAGTTGTGGGGCTTATGTTCATTTGAGGTTTGGATTTTATTTGTAAGTACACATTCAGCATTTGTAAGCGCGAACTACACTTGTTGGTTTGTGGGCATACATCTGAGAGCTTTAAATGAATATATCTTTGCAACTTAGATTATAGATTATAGATAGATACTACATTTGGCGGCAGCGCCCATTTTCTACGCGGGAAAACGCGAAGAAGAAAAAGAAGTTCGTAAAAAATTGCCATGTGTTCCCAAACTATGTTTGAGTATTACGATGGAATATAATATACTTTTGTCGGTATTTTCTAACTGACAATAATGTTTACATGACAACTGATTTGAATGTCACCAAGTAGGTACCTATGGGAGACCTGTGCTATGGACTGAATAAAAAGACACATTAATAAAGTTAACATTTGAAAAAAGTGCATTAATTTCGGACATTAATGCAATTCTAACCTTGCGATTGGTGCAGGATCCAAATCAAACACTTTTTTTGAGAAGCTATTACTTACTTAGTTTTTAATAATAGCTAGAAGTTCATCGACAATAAAAAAATGAAAAGAGGAATATCATCCATATCTGTGACATTTTTAAATCCTGATAATGCCTAGGTATACACTAAAGTAAAGAAAGAATGAGAGTGCAGAATGAATGTAGTTTCATGTTACCTAATATGCTTGAAGGTATCGGCCCGAAGGATTCTTCCTTCAGTCCAAACTGCTGGAAGTGTGACCCCAGAGGTGGTTTGTAGGTCACAGGCGCCACCGCCTGACTTGCCTGGGTCTTGGTTTTAGTCTGGGTGGACAGAGACTCCTGAGGATTCACGTGCTTGTGGTAGTTAACTCCTGGCTTCAAAAGATCATCAACCGGTCTGATATACCCATCAGTGGGCCTCAAGTAGTTATCCACGGGTTTCTTTGGACTACTTTGGAACTGTTGAAGTGGCATCTGATGATACTGATTAGAAGCTAATTGCTGCAGCATTTGAGCATGCAACTGATTATGCTTCAATCTTTTCCCCAGAACCATTTGTCCTTGAAGTTTATTGTAGTTTGGTCTGTGTGCAATGTTTTGCTGTGGATGCCTCACAAACAGATTGCTGTCAAACTGTCCAAAAGCTGGCGATTGGAAGCTTTTATAATGAGTGAATCCTGGTGCTGTCGGGAATGAGAATGGATTGACATATGAACTGATTGGAGCGTTCAAATTTAAGCTGCTTTGTTGGTATACTGGTTTGTATGTTTGCGCTATTGTCGTCAGTTTATTCAGGTCTCTTGTGATCAGAGGTTTGTTTGATGTGCTGTGAAGGCCACTCCCGAAGTATTCTCCTCCCAATGGTGCAAGCCCCACTATGTGGGGAGTGGACAGGACTTTGGCTTCGATGGTTCCAGGGTTTGAGTAGGATTTCTGCGCTTGGTGTTGTGAACTGAATGCCCCCTGGAGGTTGTAGCCAGATGATATTATAGGTCGCCATCCTCCTTTGTTGGTGGGCAGACCCTGAGGGAAATAAACAAATCTAATCAAAAAACCAATTGTATACGTCACGGAAATGCATCCAAAAATGAGGTACATTGTGTAGGTACACAATAGTTTGTGTGACATATTAGTACCTACTTATAAGTGGACAAAATGTTTCTGAACAAATTTAAGCGAGCAGTCTTTAGACACACATCTTCAAGAATCATTTTATCGGTTTCCGAATATGCGGAAATAACTCTAAGCTCCAACCCTGCGTAGATCCCTGGCATCATAAAAATGGTTGACAGAGTGAGAAGTGACCTACTGCTCCCTGCAGCTTTCAAGGGCGTCTTACAGCTTCCACACAGACGACTCAATTCCATAAATCTTATCTAGACAATTGATGATTGTAGTAAGGATATTGAACTTCATTGGAAATTCGTGTTAGAGGAGAAAAGTGTGAAAAACCACGAACTGATCACTCTTCTACACCTGAAGATCCCATGGTTCAATATTCTGAGAGGACTGTGGATGACCTTTGAGATGGATGAGATGTGGATCATCTCCGAGATGCGACGGTGGGGCGGAGAACGAGACTGTCAAGCATAATATGACATAGTGGAGGAGTGCCCCACCAGAAGACACCTTCCTGGCCTGAAATACCCACCTCCAGGGAGCCACGCCAGGAGCAGTGAAGTGGATGGAGAGGTTGGATCACCGTCTGTTACGCGGCCTAATCTTACAAAAGATCTTTCCAGTCATACCCAAAGTAAAGTTTTATAAGTGCATAGTTGCGATGAAAACTGAGGAAAGAAAAATGAAGTCTCTCCTTCATGGATTTTTTTTCTTGCTGGATTCTACTCTGATCCCATTTGAGTCAAGAGCTCTAAAGTGGACCTGAAATGGAATTCATTCTCTAATATGATTGCTGAGATAATTACATACAACATGTTGGCACTCACCGGTGACATGAACAGCGACCTTGAGATGTCATCTTGAGCGAATTCATGTTGACCTCTCGAGACGGGGACTGTCAGTAGCAACACCAGCCCGGCAGTCAATATTCCTGAAAATAACAGAGACGGTCGTCACATGGTCACAAATATGCTTCATAAAAAAATATTGAGCATCTTTGACTGCCCGTTTTTCCCCTAACTGTAGTTGTAACTCTTTCACTATTCCACTTGGGGGCCAAATCCTCTGCAGAGCTACGTCCATTTCTTGCCTCCGTTTTTTGCCTTTTACAAAATAATTATTTATTAAATTATTATTATTATTATTTGTTTATTGCCGATATAAAATCTAAGTTGCAAAGATATATTGGCATTGAAGATTCTATAATAGTGAACATAAACGCAGTGTTTCAAATAAACAAAAAAGTGTTTTCTTGATAGTTCTTTGTAAAATTAAAAATGAATTTTCACAAAGAAAGAAACACAAACCATCAAAAAGTATATTGGAGATTTTTATACCTAATTCAATGCATTTCCACAAGCAGACACGTAAGTTCACACTTATACATGCTGCGTATTGTATTCTGCCAATATACTTTTTTTTTTCTCAAATGAAAAAACCTAAATCCTATAACTTTGAAAAAAATAAGTGTTACAATTACCAGGAATAATTTTATATGGAGGCGACTTCATCTTGGGCTGCTGGTGACAGACGTTCACTTATGATTGCCCTGAAAACAAACAAAAAAAACAATTATTTACAAATATCTATTATAATCTCATAGCTTTTAATACCTTGTAAAGAGATATTTTTAGAGATCGCGCTGATATCTAGAAGTATCGTCTCCTTCAAAGTTACACCAATTCCATTTTTGCCATTCTGTATATATTTGCAATTATAATTTTAAATATAAACAAGGCTCTTATGTAAAGCGAAAAAATAGACTGTGAATACCTACCAACAGAAATGTTAGTACGCAAAAAAAAAAACGCAACTAAGCTACACATTCAGTGTAACTTCTTGCCGCGTTATCCCCGAAGGGGTCGCATGTGGCGAGTTGAACCTATTTATTTTTACAGGTAAGGGGGCCGGCCTTACGCCAACCACTTCAGTTGAAGTGGAGGTTTCCCAGCTCCCGAAAGTGCTGGTACTCATTTCTTGTGAAGGCTGAGTAAACCTTGCCGGTATTTATTTTGGGGTTTGAAATAAACACCGAAACGGGAAATCATTTCTGACACCCTCGGTGAGATTCGAACCCGAGCTTTCGGCATGGAATGCAAGCACTCTACCACCTGAGCTATCGACCGGACTAACAAGTAAGTGTACAAGCAAGGCATTTTTAAAATACACCCACCCCGAAAACTAATTCCCTCACAAGGGTGCTGTTTTATCTTCCATAGACCAGTACCCTTAGTACGAGTTGCAAAACTTGAGTAATGTAAAGTTTACGGCAATTATTAAAGAGTGATTTCTCGCAAAATCTGCCGTTTTTGTTTGTTTGAACTTGATTTTCTTCATCACTGTAACTCTTTTGCTAAGAACGTAAAGTGTTAGAAACAAAAACGACAGATTTTGGGGGAAATCACTCTTTAATACTTTCCGTAAACTTTACTTTACTCAAGTCTTGCAACTCGTATTCAGAGTACTGTACCCCGAATATAAAACTCCCCTCAATCGTGGCAATAGAAAAATGGTTTAAAGATGCAACTGCACCCTCATTGCTTGATTACGTTTTTATACATTTGTTTCTATTCACGCGATCAAAGGGAATTTACTCAATATTTTAAACTTGGGGTATTTCATGAATAATACCTGCATCTAATCTAATCTAAGCTGCAAAGATATATATCATTTAAGATTTATATTAAATGCATTCCCACAAGCAGACATGTATAATTTCGCGCTAACACATGCCGCATGTGGACCTACAATATAAAAACCCAATCTCAAATGAACATAAGCCCTGCAACTCTTGCCGTCCTTCCCTGAAACAGGGGTGACATTGGCAAAGTGAACCATTTTTTTTTTTAGAGTATGGGTGGTCAGCCGCATACCAACCTATAAGTCAAGGAACATAGGAGCATGACAATGAAAAATCATCGGAAAAAGTCGCAGGTCATATAAATTTGATAAGATAAATGAAAAGGATGCCGTGAGCCATGAGGAACACATCTTCAAGATAAGTGAAAAATTCAGTTTGTCAATAACAGATTATGAAAAGGTACTTATATGAGATACACGATCTACAAAAAAAAATGATTTTGAGAGGTGAGAAAAAATCCAAAAGTTTTTATAATAAAGAAATGATTGTGCTCCATCAGAGACTGACAACTTTTATGAAGAGATACTTTCTTTCCTTGATTATAAATGCTTTGTATTTTGTGGATCAACGTTGCTGAAAAGTGAAAACAATTCGACGGTAGATTGAAAACTGCGGATAATCTGAATTCACTCGCTTTTTATGCAGATGATAATATACAAATCAATTAACGATCGTTCAAGTACTTTAGTTCAAAAGATTTTATTAAATAAATATGAAATAAATATAAAATACTAACCATTTTATTTCTATTCAAAATATCATAGAGGTACGACAGTTCTGCCAACTAAAGAAAACTTGAAAGTACCTACTCAAGTACTCAGTCAAGGGCAGTTCAAGCAGTGCAGCCGCACCCAGCTTCCAAGAGACCCCAACAACTTTGCAACATTTTTTTGAGGTCCCTTGGTCTTGAATCTATAATCTAAGTTGCAAAGATATACTATTTCGCTCTGACCAGCCCACCATCGCCTTCAGAAGAGGACTTAAGAAGATGCTGTTTTCGAAGAGCCACGGCGCCCTTGAGATGGTCTGTGATCATTAAACGGCGCCACCGGAAATAAATCATCCATCATCATCATCATTATTATATGCATTCCCATAAGGAGACACGTATAAGTTCGCGCTTACACACGGCGCATGTGGACTAACCCAATCTCAAATGAACATAAGCCCTGCAACTCTTGCCGCCCTTCTCTGAAACAGGGGTGACATTGGCAAAGTGAGCCATTTTTTTACAAAATGGGTGGTCAGCCTTATACCAACCTATAAGGCAAGGCTACAGTAAATTTGATTAAAAGTAAAAATAAAACATTTCAAAATATTTTTTGCGTACCTACCTAAGGTTTTAAGTCCGTAAAATTTACCACAAGACCTGTATATATTTTTTTTATTTATTTACGCGAGTAACTTATCAAAAAAAAGACAGATCCTTTGGTTTTCTCTTGAAGCGCTTGCCAAATTCAAGGAGACCTCTCTAACCTTTGAGTCGGTAAATCACTCAAATGATTTCATCAGCTTTTCCCTTCTCTAAAAGCCGAAGACGTATAATGCATGTGGTAGGTACCCAGGTGCACAGTGAAGTTATCTCGCCATCACTGATTCTATTCAATAATTGCACCAATAAACACTTTCTACAGATGCTTCGCTCTTCACTGCACAACGCCGACATGTTTTTTCACAATCATTTCTATGTTTTTTTGATCACCTGCCTCAGTTTCAAATCTGTGCGCTGTATTCAACACACATTTTTATGCAAACTCATTTAGAATAGTGTTGTATACAGATGCCATGCTTCCAGTCAGTCGCGATGTCTTCTATGCACGCGCTCTTAAAATCATTGATACATTTTCACCGTCAGCACTTTTCTTTTTTATTAATCTGATATGTATAAATATGTACAATTGAATTTTTCCATTACGCGGGAATTTATCTCTGCTAATGGGCTTAATTTTTGTATTGTTGATTAAAAATCATAATTTTCTATTATTGATGATTTACTGATTAGATTTTAGACGACAGAAAAACGACTTTTTGTTGAAAATCATCCATCATTTATGACTAAAAAGGCTAAATGTGTCTTGAAAACATACAATCAAACTTATTCTCAATACATTTTTTTTGGGGGTTCTAAGTGAAGTGGAAAATAAAGATAGAAAAATAAGGAAGAAAATAATTAGGTATTTTTTTGGGTTGTAAAACAATGCAACTAATCTGAACATGTAGTACAACTTCTTACCCCGTTGTCCACGGAAGATTCGCAGGTGGCGAGTGAAACCTATATTAGGGGGCCAGCTTGGCATTAACCATTTTCATTGAAGTAGGGGCTTTCCTGATAGGTTCTCCATTTTTATAAAGGCTGATTAAACCAAGCCATTTCTTTGGTATTTGAGTTTGGAATAAACACCGAAAGGGGCAATATTTTCTGACACCCCAGTAAGGATAAAACACTAGCCTCTAACTTTGGATAAAAGCGTTTTACTAACTGAGCTATCGACCGGACATAGGCTTAGTGAAAATCCTAAGATGAGCTATTTATAAAATTAATTGAGCAAAAGATGAATGATTCTACAAGAAATTAAAAACAAAAATGAAAAAGATCCAAGCTTTAGAAGTTTCATGTAGATCCAGTCGCTCAAGATCGAGAAAAATGTAAAAGGAGTTTTGTTATTGGTTGCTTAAGAAGGCAGTTCCATACAAGACTAACATTCGCTCGCCGAAATTCCAAATAAAAAAATGTTCCGACATCTTTCAATTAATTTGTGAACACAAATATTTAAGTTTTCAAATATAAGTTTGTCAATTAAAATCATGAAGTTCCTGACCGTTTATAATTTTCTTAAGTATTTTATAATACGCAAGTAAGTCACAATATTTTCTTATTTATTTAATCTTGAATCTAGATTTACCTGTTTTAAAAATGTTGCCATCTTCCGCTAACAGCAATGGCGTCCAACTTGTTTCTACCAACTTTACAGGAAGAAAAGTTCATGGCGGGTAATTTGACAGTTGACAGCTAATATGACAGTTACAAACATGCATTATTTGTCGTTCTAACACACAAATGAGGTACATTGAATGGTGAAAAGACGAGTGGAGCGTTCACGTTTCGACTTTCATTTCCTCTGGTCAGTCAGGCACGAGTGGAAAGCAATAACTCACATTATAATTTTGACAACTGTCCGGAATATCAATGACATCACGTCGCCATTTTAATTTCGACCACCATTTTGATTGCTCAGCATGCAAAGCGAATGAAGCGCGTGCGATGACACCTTGTGCTCCACATTTTCTCCAAAACAAACTTGATTGTCATCAGGATGTAAGCTTAATTAAGAAACATAACAAATAATTAGTATTCAGAGTGTCAACTTCGTTTTTTCTCGCTTTCATGATGGATTTTTTCAGATTCTAGCCTGCCATATAAAAGTGGATGTTTTCACAATTTAGCTTTCTACGAAAATACAGAACGGGTTAGGGTTCATACACCGTCATGGCACCACCATGTTGTATTCCGTCCTATATTAAAATAGATACGGTATGATTTATCGACGGTCGTCGAGACTTCCACCCCAGGAGTGAGTTTCAAAATGACGATTATTTGTTAACAAGTTAACAAAAGTTTAAATGTGATATTAAAAATCGGACGTTTGATGAACCGTTCCTGTGTAGGTACTGTACTTTATTTTTACGTTTCGTTGGATTGTAACAAACGTTTCAGGAGACACTATTGTGGTGTAGCGAGCAAGGATGAGGTGATCCCAGTCTAAGCAAACTATTAACCAGTAACGGTTCGTCCAATATCCGAGTACCTACTTGCATTATTTTTAAATAGTTTTAATTTGTAAACATGACAAACGACTGTAATTACAATTTAAATTATTTTTTGTGATTTGTGATCTTTAGCCAATAGCTCATTTGGTAGAATGCTTGCATTCCGTGTTGAAATGCAGGGTTCGATCCCCACCTAGGGTGTTAGAAATGACTTCCCGTTTCGGTGTTTATTTCAAACCCAAAATAAAATACCGACAAGGTTTAATCCTCAGCCTTCACAAGAAATGAGAATCAGTCCCTCGAGCGCTGGGAAACTAACGTAAGGCTCTTTCTCCACCGTAAAGCTCTTCCCTTACCTGTGAAAATAACTAGGTTTCACCATGGTTTCACCCGCCACATAAAAAACGCATTTTTTTGGCTTTGGTGATACACGACAGAAAGTTGTTCTATATGCGCAGCTGATTTCCATTTATTGCATTTAAGTACCAATTCCGGTTGTGTTTTTTCTAAATTTTCTTTCATCACCCTAATTAATTGTAATAGTAATTAATTGCTTGTATTCCTTGACTTATAGGTTGGCATGAGGCTGACCACCCATACTGTAAAAAAATGGTTCACTTTGCCAATGTCACCCCTGTTTCAGGAAAGGTCGGCAAGAGTTGCAGGGCTTATGTTCATTTGGTTTTTTATACTGTAGGTCCACATGCGGCATGTGTGAGCGCGAAATTATGCGTGTCTGCTTGTGGGAATGCATTTAATATGAATCTCAAATGATACATATCTTTGCAGGTTAGATTTAGATTTTGACCCACTTAAATTTGATTACTTATCTATGTTTTTATTAACGAATATAGAATAATCTAGGGCATGCGTTAATTAATTTTAATTAAAACCGTTTTAATCAATTATTCTTCTTAAGAATGTGCAATGAAAAAATCGTACAAATGCTATTTTTTTCTAACAAATTAGAAATACAAACAAATCATTGTGAGTGGGCATATTTAACATGAAAAGTCATCATCTTATTGCCGATTAAAACTTGAAATCATCGGATTAAAGTAAGCTGCACAAATGATTGTCGAAAAATAAATGAAATTAAGCACGTATGACCTAATTTGCCGGACAAACAATTTCACTTGTGTGCACTATCAGAACATTTAGAGAGAGTTTTATCGGATTATATGGCTTGAGCATAAAAAACGCATGCTTTAAAATAATCAACTGACAGTTAGCGTCAGATTTTATTGAGACATAAAACTTGAGATATAAAACTGTAAATACTTACTTACTAAAATTATTCCTTGACTATTTGAAGTCCAGTGGTTATCATGCAGCATACTTTCAAGAAGATACGTGGTTCGATCGTCAACAGAGCTTAAAATGGAGTCCGGAGAAGCATGGGGAAAAATGTGATGACACTTGTCGGGTTGCTTGCGATTGGTTTTTAGAACGTAGTTCTAAATCTGACGACCACCGTCTTGGGATACTATTTGAGAAAATAATTTTACAAATGCATCTATATTTTTCGAGAATCTATTTCAACCCATGCTTCTTCCTATCTACAAACTGTGTACGCGCGTAAACAATAAACCTATCGTGAAACGTAAGTCTTCCTTGCGTTTTCTTTGTTTTAGTGTATTACAATCCGTAGTTTTATCTAAATATGACAGCTGTCAATTTGAAACTTTTTTTTGTATAAATAATAATAATATGAGGATGATTTATTTGGTGAGCGCTGTTTTTGTGTGTATCACACCTCAAGAGCCCTCTGCGAGCTTGGTCGTCGCTGTAGAAAGCGCCAATTCTCAAGCAAGACCCAGTTGTTGTAAGGTTGGATGGACCTTTCAGTGACCGGTCTTTGGTAAAGGTTTATGAATTTTTCAACCCAACGAAGAGCACATTCGAAATATAAATGGTATATTTTGTGCTCCGCCGGGATCCGAATCCACAACCTTCCATTTACGAGTCCGAAGTGTTGCCACTACGGACTACGGACCGCTCCAAGATGCCAACGACACGCGGTGTACCTGAGCGGTTACCCATCCAAATACTGTCCGCGCCCAATGTTGCTTAACTTCGGTGATCTATGGGAACCGGTGCTTTCAACATGGTAACGTCATTGAGTGTGTTATTTGGTAACGTCGATAAGTGTGTTATTTACCAATATATTCGTGGGTTTTAATACTAAGTAATAAGCAAGGACGTTCAAAGGATTTAAGCCGTGGATATGCAACAAATAACAATAAGAGATTTTTCCGATTTCCAAAAGAGCAGCCAATTATTTATCTTTTAAATCTGAAGTAACTACATGGTAATGTATATTATTTGAAGTTAAAAAAAGGATTTCAGATAAGTTAAAAAAAGGAATCATTTTTGTTTCTCACGGCAACAACTAGGTATTAATTGCCTTTGTTGAGGTTTCGCTTCAGATAATTAGTATTAAACTATACTTACATTATCACAGTTTGGAAGCGAAAGTTGAAACATATTAGCGCTGAAATAGATTTGATCCGAGAGATAATCAATCGAAAATAAGAGTCCAATATAATCTGTAAAATTAGGCCGCCTGATTTCTGATGTGTCATGCACAATTAATTGGAAATCATGCGGCTCACACAAAATGTCTGCTCGGGAAAACCGGCGAGGTGTTAGGAATGCTAAATCTCTTGTAGATCCGATCGGCTTTGCTTTTTCTTTCGTGTTTTGTTAAATTATTCATGGCCAAGGTTACTCGGTTGTGCATTATTTATATTTGCAAAGAATTGAAGAATTATTGAAGTGTCTTGTGAAATAAAAACAACGTAATGGAGACAAACCGGAAAATTGTGGTTAGATTTGAACGTGCTGCGATGACTTTTTTTTTTTAATTTATTTTGGTAGTAAATTGCAGCAAAGTGTTGAACATTGTAGAATATTAAATTGTATAAATAAAAGAGAAGAATGTTTTTTACAAACTGTATTTAAAGAGTGAAACATAAAATCCCAATCTCAAATAAACATATGCCTTGCAACTTTTGCCGACCTTCCTTGAAACAGAGGTGGCATTGTCAAGATGTTTTTTTTACAGTATCATACCAGCCTCATACCAACCTATAAGTTAAGGAACAGGATTGTACGACAAAACGAAAAAGTTCAAAAAAAAAACTTAGACCGGTCGATAGAGCGATTAGACCGGCTGGTAGAGTGCTTGCATTCCATGCCGTGAGCTCGGGTTCGAACCCCACCGAGGGTGTCAGAAATAATTACCCGTTTCGGTGTTTATTTCAAACCCCAAAATAAAATACCGGCAAGGTTTACTCAGCCTTCACCAGAAATGAATACCAGCTCTTTCGGGAGCTGGGAAACCCCCACTTCAACTGAAGTGGTTGGCGTAAGGCCGGCCCCCTTGCCTGTAAAAATAAATAGGTTCAAATCGCCACATGCGACTTCTTCGGGGATAACGCGGCAAGAAGTTACACTATATGTGTAGCTTAGTTGCGTTGCGTTTTTTTTTGCGTATAAATTTAAATCAAATTCACTTTTTGAGTTTATTTTGTACACAACCAGTTTTGGGAGAAATAATACCTCCCATTTTCAGGTGTAAAAAAAAACTGGATATGGGAGAAACTGCTTCTCTCGAAATTGATTGTGTACAAAATAAACTCAAAGTGTGATTTTTGTAAAATGAACTTTCACAAAGTTACTGTCGAAAATCTAGATAGTAAAATGATACGTAGAAAGGCTGTCTGGAAAAAGCACTTGCTTCTTACAGATCAATTGGAAGCATATGGAAAGTGAACTATTAAAAAAAGATTTAGTAGGTACTGAAATCAATCAAGCTATAAAAGAAATTGCCCAATCAAAGTATATATTTAACAATAAGATTTTTTTAAAGAATGTCTTCACACGAAATACTGTCAACCTAAAAAAAAAGCTATGCATTAGATATTCCATTGATAGAAAACACTTTCATTTTCAAAATTGCTTTTACAATTTTTGAGTAAATTGAAAACTCGAATTGGCGGCTAGACAAAATCTCAATCCGCGCGTGACGCGTTTTGTGTCAAAAAAATCAAATTCCCGAGATTATCTGGGCAGAAGAAAAAATGGTTAAAAAAACGTATTGTAAAGTTTTGTTTTCGCGTTGAGAAAAATGGCCGTGTGAAAATGTAGCTAAGATGTGCACTAGTTCCTCCGAGAAGCATCCGGACGTGGAGCCAGCAATAGCTGGTGTTGCAAAGTATAGGTGGAGTAGATGTATTATTGTACTACTAGTAGTAGTATGTATTAGTAGAAATAGGTATAGGTCAGTGGTTTCTAACCTTTTTCGAACTGATGATCACTTTAATGGTTTTCTATGGAATATAAAGCCGGCAATAGGGTATTTGCAATAGTGAGGAATTTGGTAAAAAGTGTATAGCTTTGAAAGATTGCGATAAGCATATTAACAAGGTCCTGATTTCAAGTCAAAAATAAAATTCTTTGATTTTACATTTGAAAAAGATCTTTCGAAAATTTCGACCGGTTTCGAAACGGATATGCGATCCGTCAACGGAATTTTTAGCCCCCGTGACGTCACTTTCTTGTATCCACAACGCTGCTAGGATTGCGATGTCCGTTATATAAAAAGTAAAGAAAATGACGTAGCATACGAAAATTCAATCCAAAAAGCGGTTTGGCGTGTAAATTCAAACTTCATTGTTTTAACATAAATAACTTTGTGAAGTTAACAAATAAAGGTAAAATTCAAGAAGCTTTATGATAAGAAAATAAAAAGGAATTTGAATCGACAAGAAAAAACTTGTAAAGAAACTTAAAGTAATTAACGTAAAGAATTTTGAAAAAAAAAACATATGCCTATACCAAAAGATCTATTCAGCCTTACAGCAATCGGGTCTTTTTTGAGAAATAATATTTTTGATAGCCACTACTAATTCACATAAAAGCAGCACTCAAACAAATAATCCTCACTGAATTTTTATGTACCTACCTATTTCTGCAAGACCTCCCTCGACTTTCAATCCTTAGATCCCCTTTTCCAACTTTTAGTACACAGACCACTGGTTGAGAAGCACTAGGATAAAGCAAGAATTTTCTGCGTCCACGGATTGATAAATTCTTTTAGAACAAAGCGATAGGCAATAGATTATTACTGCTGGCTGGTTGCATTTTATTTTCGACAGCATTTTTACGAAAAGCGTAACGAATTTCGAAGAAAAAACACAAGAAAAAAAAAAGCAGAGTTCGTGGGAAATACAAAGAATACGCGCAAGCAACTTGGAGTCTCTATAGAAAATTGCCTTACAAATGGAGCCCACACACTTTAGACGTGGACCAAATATATTGCATTTTTGGCGTAAGGATTTGTTTTATAAATGTTTGTACCTTAGAGGTTTTTACGTAATTTATTCTTATTTCTAGTGATAGTGATAAATTAGATGGCAAATATATGAAAATTGAAATCAATATCTGATGGATAAATATCAAGATTTGGTCTGCATATGACGGGATTCAAAAGATGATTCCTTGACTTGGTATTTTGTTTTTGTTTTTTAAATAAACACCGAAATGGGAAATCACTTCTGACACTCTAGATGGGATTCGAACTCGAGCTTTCGGCATGGAATCTAAGAACTCTACCAAATGAGCTATCGACCGGTATTCTTTCAATTAGATCTGATCATGGTCCGATAAGTCCGGTCGATAGCTCAGTTGGTAGAGTGCTTGCATTCCATGCTGTGAGCTCGGGTTCGAATCCCACCGAGGGTGTCAGAAATGATTACCCGTTTCGGTGTTTATTTCAATTCCAAAATAAAATACCGGCAAGGTTTACTCAGCCTTCACAAGAAATGAGTACCAGATCTTTCGGGAGCTGGGAAACCCCCACTTTAACTGAAGTGGTTGGCGTAAGGCCAGCCCCCTTACCTGTAAAAATAAATAGGTTCAAATCGCCACATGCTATCCCTTCGGGGATAACGCGGCAAGAAGTTACACTATCTGTGTAGCTTAGTTGCGTTTGCGTTTTTTATGGTTTGAGGACAGAAAACGTTTGTCATTTTTATAAAAAAAAAAAACCGTATTATAAGCAAATAAGAAGTTAAAAGGCAAAAATAAAAACAATTTTGTTTTCGATTACGGCGATTATAATATTTACTAAAATCCCACGACCGGTTTTGCAAACAATCTGTTTGCATCTTTCGGTCCATAGTCCAATGGCAACAACTCGGACTCGTAAATTGAAGGTTGTGGGTTCAAATCCCGGCGGAGCACAAAAAATATGATACCTATTTATGTTTTCAAATTTACTCTTCGCTGGATTAAAAAATTCATAAACCTTTACCAAAGACCGGTCATCAAAAGGTCCATCCAGCCTTGCAGCAACTGGGTCTTGCTTGAGAATTGGCGCTTTCTGTAGCGAGGACCAAGCTCGCAGAGGGCTCTTGAGGTGTGATACACACAAAAACAGTACTCACCAAATAAATCAGCATAATAAGAAATGACCCAGATGACACAAACTCCACACATGGCCGTCCTGCACCCCCTCCCTCCCTCATACCCTCACACGACCCTCTCAACGAGTGATTCCGTATCTGAATCATTAATTATTCATAGCCACCTGAAGATGCAAACGGATTTTTTGCGAAACTGGTCGTGGATACAAATAATAAATTTGTTCATTCTTTATACCGTTTTGAAATACCATAATGTTCAAAAGTATCCATGTATGTATGACGTATTTATTTCAATTTGGTAATCCTAAGATAGTTCCACGTACTTGTAGTAAAAAGTAAAAGTTAATGCTCAAGAGGCCATTGTTTATTTCTACGAATTCCTTTAATGGAAAATCTATTGAAATTCATCACGTGCTGTGTGCAAGTTCCTTATGAGAAATCATAAGTATACTGAAACGGCCATTTTAAGGTTTCTAATTCCACCTGTCATAGAAAATCCGATCTAAAAACAAATTGCTTCAACGCTTAGAACTTGCATGGAATATTAATCCATCATTTAGTGTGAGGTAGGTATAAATTAATTGATTCGATTTATTCGATCACGAAAAAAAGAGCGAGCAGGTACATCTCTATTAACTTGTTCCAAATTCAAATTTGACTTTCGATCATTGCCATCATGAATAATATTTGAAAGAGAAAGCTTTTACTTAGGAAGGTATAAAATTTTAAATATTTTTTTGATTTTCAAATGTGTACACAATTATATCTTTCGATAAATTTAATTACACTGGTGCTTTAGCTATAACTGAAACTATGTGCTAGACGAGTGGCCAGAACCGCTACAAAGTTACCGTCACTTCTTCCTAACTTATACTGCATTATCCTTTCATTTAATTCTTAGACATTACTTTTTTCACTCAATATGCATTTATTTTACATTAAATTTGTAACAGAAGTGTCCGTGCATAGAGGCTATGTAAACCTTGGCAGTATATTTATTTTAGGTTGTAAATAAATACCAAACGGGTCGGCTAAAAAAATCATTTCTGATTCTCTTGGCAGGGATCTAATCCTACCCTTTGGCATGAACGCAAGCATTCTGCCAACTGTAGGTACTATCGACCGGACATGATCTTAAAAATGGAACGATAAAAGAAGATTCGTTTATTGGCAGGTAGCTGTCATTATTTTCGTTTTTCGACGGCATCTTCTGAAATTCTCGGTTCCGACTTTCACAGCAAATATAGAAACCCAGTAGTTATGTTTTCGGGTCAGCCGGTGCTGGTGGTTGAACTCTCGAGTCTCGCTTTGACGTGACATCGCACAAAATGCTTTGGCGGACACTGCTGCCAACATTGAGCTATAATATTGGTGGAGACGAAACTAACACACGGTATTGTAACCATGGATAATATATATAACTGGATGGGCTAAGAAATCAATCCTTTGAGAATTAGAAATACGCTACCCCACTCATCACACAAAAATCCAAATTCAGTCTATCGGTAACCTTCCAACTGTGAACAGGTGTGTTACCTAATTGGAAAAAAATTACATATAAATGCCAAACTGGGTATTTTCTAAACGTGCCAACAAATGAGAGTAAATGTGTTATAGAACATGGAATAATATTTCGCTTTAATCACTATTCTATATGATTACGTTGATAAAATTTCTTTTTCGTTTGTCGAAATATTTTGATCGCAAAAGTGACAGCCATTTCTAGACCTAGTGATGTTCAAATATATAGGTACTTGCTTCTTCAAGTATGTAGCTTCTATGCTCGCGGTAATAGATATTTGTGGAAATCATCCCGTACACAATGAGGTGGGAACATTTTTGAATTCGGAATTTATCAGATATCTTCATACTTGCAACAACACTACTAACAAATCCGTTACCATAGTGATTTTATGTGTTTCCTTGGTGATTTGTAAATAGATTGAAGACGAAGTAGAGACACGTTGCTTACATAGAAAATGAGAAAAGCATTTCATATGTCGTGAGCGAGACAGCATTATAAACAGTGTATGGTGTCAAAGACGGTGAATCATGTTGATTGGTACTAAATCACATGTACGACCTCTCCATTTAATACTTCCTCCATGATTGTAACATACTATAACGCTTAGGTACTTGTCAACCGAACCTGTCAACCTCAGAAGCGCTAGCTTGCTGAATTCCTTACGGCCTTAAGGCGACGAGATAGCGATTCGTATCCAAAAATAAGGTGTACCTACTGTGATTTTTTTTTCTATGGAGCTCATGTAAGCCATGAACCCGAAAAACCACAAAAACAATTAATTAATAAATGTTATAATAATGCAATTTTTCTTTTACATGTCAAATTCACCGACCATAATAATTGCAACGCGTGCGCTCGTTTCCCGCGCAGTGAAGACATTTTAGTAATGCCAACAATACAGAACAAAATTCTTACAACTTTACCTTTTGCCTGTTCGCAGTGTGGCGACACTCGGAGTATCATTGTTCTCTTTCTAAACAACTAAATTTTATGCATGAAACGGATATAGTGCGACAAAATGATTTCATCAACCCTATGTTACAACTGAATGGCTGGCAAAGTGGGTCCCGTGCTTTATTAGATTCATATTAATTGCACAAGTTTGTCGTTGCTCCAGCTGCAGTTATAATAATCTCACAGTAATTAACCGCGCAATTTGCTGGGCATTTAATGTTGATAATCTTCCGTTTCCCGTCTGGATGGCACTTCACGTTTTCCCATGGCATTTTTAACAATCTGTCATAATAAAACGCTAAATATACACATTCTAAACTATCTGACCGGTCTGTGTGACTAAAAAAATGTGACAAGTGGAACCTATTTATTTTCACCGGTAAGGAGGCCGGCCTTACGCCAACTACTTCAGTCAAGGTGGGGGTTTCCCAGCTTCAGAAGGGGCTGGTACTCATTTTTTGTGGAAATGTTGTTTTTATTTTGGGTTTGAAATAAAGACCAAAACAGGAAATAATTTCTGACACCCTCGGTGGGATTCGAACCCGAGCTTTCGGCATGGAATGCAAGCACTCTACCAACTGAGCTATCGACTGGACTTTAAAAATCTATAATCCAAGTTGCAAAGATATATAACATTTCAGATTCATATAACATGCATTCTCATAACCAGACACGTACCTGTAAGTTCACGCTTACACATGTCGCATGTGGATTACACTATTACAGAATACAAACCCAATCTCAAATGAAAATAAGCCCTGCAACTCTTGCTGACCTTCTCTGTCACTGGGGTGACATTGGCAAAGTGAAAGATTTTTTACAGTTTGGACTGGTTTGGAGAGTCGGACTCATACCAATCTATTTATTAGTCAAGGAATTTAGAAAAGTCGACTTTAAACTGGATTATAAATTAAATCTATTTTGTATTTGGTATCTTTTGTGTATTAACACTGTGAAAATTCATATTTGATTTCTACTAAATTTTATAAAACCAAAACTATTCTAATTATTTCGTTTCTATGATCGAGAGATTGAAAACTTTCGTGTATATTATCTATAACAAAATTAATAATTCAAGTGAATATAAAGCAGTGTTTAATTAGAATTATTTTGGCTCTAAATTTTTTTATAGAAATTAAATGGAATTATTATGGACCAGTCCGCAGTTCAGTGGTAACACTTCGGACTCTGAATTGAAGGTTGTGGGCTCTAATCCCGGCGGAGCACAAAAAATACCATTTATATTTTAAAATTTGCTCTTCACTGGGTTGAAAAATTCATAAACCTTTACCAATGACCGGTCACCAAAGGTCCATAAGCCTTACAGCAAGTGGGTCTTGCTTGAGAATTGGCGCTTTGTAACGACGATGTCCAAGCTCGGTAAAAGGTCGATAGCTCAATTGGTAGAATGCTTGCATTCCATGCCGAGAGCAAGGGTTCGATCTCAAGGTTTATTCAGCCTTCACAAGAAATGAGAAGCAGCTGGGAAACCCCTACTTTAACTGAAAGTGGTTGGTGTGAGGCCGGCCCCCTTACCCGTAAAAATAAATAGGTCCCGAATCGCCACATGCGACCCCTTCGGGGATAACGCAGGCAAGAAGTTACACTAATGTGTAGCTTAGTTGCGTTTTTTGCGTTGCGTTTCAAAGCCTTTTTAAGGAAGGAGTCCACGAATAAATCGACCAGAAATTGAATATATTTGTAAGTAAGTACCTACCCAAGTCTGTAAATATGATCAAAAGCCTGTACTAAGTTAAATCACACGATTAAGTAATGACACAGACAACACAAAAAGGGAACGCAATATGAAAATTCACACAGGTCTCAAGTTGCCACATCAAATTATTTTAAAACGCAGTAAAGAAATATTTAATCTCATAATGTTGGCTATACCTAAATTTTAATTGTAAAATTGCTTTTTTACGAAACATAGAAGTTGTATATTTCTCGCCAACAATCTGGTTTATAGAATCTGTTGCTTCACAGTAATCATGCGCATATGCACGTATTTTCCATATAATGTTTCGTCATAAAAAAAAATCCATGCTTACAACGAATGCACTGTACTGTACTGTATCCTGCCGCCGTTCCACTAGGGGTGGCCGGTACCTCCGCAGATGCGTCTCCACTTTGTTCTGTCCTTGCATACCTCTCTCATAAAAAAAAAAAAAATTAGGCTGATTTATTTGGTGAGCGCTGTTTTTGTGTGTATCACACTTCAAGAGCCCTCTGCGAGCTTGGTCGTCGCTGTAGAAGCGCCAATTCTCAAGCAAGACCCAGTTGTTGTAAGGCTGGATGGACCTTTTGATGACCTGTCTTTGGTAAAGGTGTATGAATTTTTCAACCCAGCGAAGAGCAAATTTGAAAATATAAATGGTATATTTTTTGTGCTCCGCCGGGTTTCGAACCCACGACCTTCCAGTTACGAGTCCGAAGTGTTACCACCTGGACTCGGGACTGGTCAAAAACTGGTCATCTCTTCAACATTCATCACCTTCTTCATACATACTCTTCTCTTATTCTCACTCTGCAGGTTCCATTCTTTCGCAATCTCACCTATTTGATCTAGCCATTCCTTCCTCGGTATTCCCTTCCACGCTTTCCTCTGACTGTTCCTCTGTACACTTTCTTCGTTATTCGTTTATCATCCATTCTTTCAAGATGTCCAAACCATCTCATTGTGCTTTTTTGTACTTTCGCTCTTAAATTCTCCTTCTTACCGCACTCGTTCATCACCCAATCATTGCGGACTCTATCATTCAGTGTTTGTAATAACTTAAAACCACAGTCCTCGTTTTTTTGCTGAGTTTCAAACCATTTAAAAAAAAAACATTGGAACCCTATAGCTGTAGCTCTGTCACCATTCCGCTGGGGTGTTTTTAATTTTAGATATGAATACAGGTTCTCATCAACAAAGCGACTTCTACTTTGACATATTCTATCGGAGCTAGAGCTTCCGGAAGTTTCATACAATTTTATCAATATCATTTCACATCATCATGGTGAAAAAGCCCATTGCGGATATGGGCAAAACGTTTAGAAGCTCCAGCTCTAGACTTCTGTAAAGTTCTTAAAAGCAACTATCCAGTATCAACCATAAAAGCCTTAAACTTCTGGTTTGGAAAAACTTTGCAAATGGTTAATTTTTCCGAGACATGTCAAACTAATTCGTTTCAATACTATCTTTACTTATACATAAACAAAACAACTTAGGCGAAAACTTTTGAGCAAAAAATAAATAAAAGTGAATTACTTTTTATTTACTAAAAGTGAATGACTTTCACTGTGTTAACAGAGATACCCTTAAAAATATTTAAAATAAATTGCACAGAATCTGTACTCGACTTTCTTGCAAAAATTAACCCACTGTATGACGTATGTAAAGCTAGAATCATCTACCAGCTTATGCAGTTTCAATGAAAATATAATATATCGATAATAAATCAATTTTATTCCACCGCGGTGTGTACCTGCATGCTCGTACAATATGGATAAAGCCATTAAAATTATTAAGTGAATAAAAAATATTTGGATGATTTATTTGGTGAGCGCCGTTTTGTGTGAATCACAACTCAAGAGCCCTCTGCAAGGTTGGTCTTCTCTGGAAAAAGCGCCAATTACACAAGAAAGATCCTTGACTTATAGGTTGGTATGAAGCTGACCTCTGTACTGTACTGTACTGTATCCTGCCGCCGTTCCACTAGGGGTGACCGGTACCTCTGCAGATGCGCCTCCACTTTTTTCTGCCCTAACAAACCACTTTTATTTCCTCAATATTCATCACCTTTTTCATACACACTCTTCTCTTATTCTCACTCTGCAGAATCCATTCTTTCGCAATCTCACCTATTTGGTCTAACCATTCTTTCCTCAGCCTTCCCCTTCCGCGCTTTCCTCTGACATTTCCTTTGTACACTTTCTTCGTTAGTTGTTCATCATCCTTTCTTTCAAGATGTCTGAACCATCTCATTGTACTTTTTTGTACTTTCATTCTCATATTCTCTTTTATACCACACTCGTTCATCACTCAAGCATTACGTACTCTATCACTCAGTGTCTTTCCAGCCATTGCTCTCAGGTAAGCCATTTCAACCGTACTTTACTCAGCTCACATTCATTAAGCCTCACTTCCACCAACCAATATGCCATTGTGGACCGCCGATCTCTTATTCTTCGTAAGTTTCCTATTTCTTGCAATTCTTCCAATCGTTTCCATCACACTTCTTCCTCTACTAGCGCGCTTTTCCAATTATTTCGTCAATTTCGCATTCGACTCAAACTTGCTTCCCAGATAATCAAATTCTTTCACGACCTCCACTCTTTTTTCATTCAGTCTTATCTCAATTTTCTCGCATTTCTCAGTCCTCCCAAAGTGTAAAAAATAATTCACTTTGTCAATGTCACCCCTGTTTCAAGGAAGGTCGGCAAGAGTTGCAGGTTTTATGTTCATTTGAGATTTGGTTTTAATTTGTAAGTACAAATTCAGCATTCGTAAGCGCGAACTTACACGTACCTGTTTGTGGGCATGCATTTCATATTAGTTTTGAATGTTTATATTTCATTGCAACTTATATTCTAGATTATTATAGATGGTCATTAAACCCTTCTGTATGCAAACTAGGGCTTTGTATGGTGGGTACACTTTTTAGTTATATTTTGAAAAAGTAACGACTGATTATTATTGGTATTTATAAAATTTCAAGAATCGCAGCCTTTTATCTATTTTTAACCCTTTGACTACCAAGAAAATTGCTAATACATTTTGTATGGAAAATTTTCACTTTGTATGGCGGCTATACTTTTGATTCACTTTTTGGAAAAAATAATGATGGCAATATATAGGTTATTATTATTGTTTTACATTTGTGCTACATTATTTTTTTATCAACCCTCTAACTGCCGAGAATTTTTCCATTATTTTTTTCTTTTATATGGCAACTCCCTAAACCGAGATTATGATGAAGAAATGATTATAATTATTAGATAGCACTATTATAAAAATGGATTCACAAAAAATTTAAGAAAAATCGTCGGAGCCGTTTTTGAGAAAATCGCATTTTAAATTTTCAGCTCTTCGGAAGCCATCTTGAATTCTCAAAAAAGTAAAAAAAAAATGATTACGAATTAAATTAATAAGCTTGTTCTTTCTATCAAATCTAAAACAAATTTAAATATCTTGCATTTTAATAGGTTTTTGTAATATTTTCGATTTAAAATTTCAGGTCGTGTAAACGGTGCTTTATATTTATTTTTTCAAAAATTTTTTTTTGTAAATTTGTGCAAATTTATGTTGTCCATAATATTGTAGAACATTATATTTTTGTTGACCCCTTAACTTTCGAGAAAATCACAATCGTTTGTTTTTTTCATATGGCAGCCCATAGACACAGATTAGTAAGAGTGTTGTCATAACTAATTTATTAAGTTAAAAATTAATTAGTGGCAACTCTGAAAATTTAAGAAAAATTCTTGGAGTCGTTTATGAGAAAAGTGCAATTTTATGTTTTTTTTGTATGGCAGCCATCTTGAATTTTCAAGTTGGTGTAATGCCATGTTATTCATACTTAATACATGTCCAAAAAAGTTGATGTAGCCAAAATTTGGTATCTCTAGGTCTTATACTTTGGAAAGTGACACACACACATACATACATACATACATACATACATACATACATACATACATACATACATACAGACGGACGTTTTTAAAAGATAGTGTTTTTTGGCATGTCCTGCACCAGGACAACTCATTTCCGTGAAAACCTCGAAATTTTTTTTTCACACCAAATCATAACTTTCTTTATAGCCTTCGGCTATAGCAAGAAAGTAAAAATAGCTCCAAATGCCAACATTTCAAATGGCTGTTCAATTGAAAAACATTTCAAATGATACGTTAACTGTTTGGGA
This sequence comes from Agapetus fuscipes, assembly GCA_951799405.1. Classification (NCBI taxonomy): domain Eukaryota; kingdom Metazoa; phylum Arthropoda; class Insecta; order Trichoptera; family Glossosomatidae; genus Agapetus; species Agapetus fuscipes. The sequence continues at coordinate 13,573,887 of OX637348.1, forward strand.
AAATCAATTTTAGTATTTTCTATTTAGGTTTTAGAAAGAGAAAAAATAATTTGGAAAAACCTTAATTTTTTATTTTGCTTAACGCATTAAAAGCTATACGCAAATAAACACGACACATACATATACCTAGTTTAACTTCTTGCCGCATTATCCTCGAAGGGGTTATATTTAGCTATACATTAATTTATTTATCTAGTCTAGAGAGTGAGAATTTAATTAATTACACACCTATGTTTTTGTTTATTTAGCTTCATGCAATACTCTTTACTAACTAAAGGAAGATGTTGAGTAAATAGCTTTAAATTTCATAACGTAGATTTTAATCGAAAAATAACATTAGGATGGACTAAAAATATCGCCGTATTTGGATATATTGCACATGAGATTATTTCGATATAATTTGGCATCACAGAATATTGCAAAATCACAATATGTACCTACACAGGTAACTGCTCACTTTCAATATGAAAAAAAACTGTAGTTGCAAGATTTCTCTCATATTCTTACAAAATCATTCTGATGGTATAATAACATGTCAAATGAGTTGAACGTGTCATTTGGAAATATTAAACGATTTCAATTTTTCCTTTCAATGCTCAAATATTTTTCATGTTTATATTTTGGATTTGACAGCATCAAGTCATTTTATATGAACTTGATAGCGATTCCATCACATAGCTGATGACAACTCGCCCGGTTCAGGCGTCACTCCTTGTTCTTTTTTTTTCGAGAACTTACGAAGGCACGAAGGCACGAAAGCCGTAACTGTTTAGTATTGTTATCTGTCTCCTTCGTATCACCATTGCTAAAAATGTAATGTCTAAGCTGGAAAATATATAGAAAGACCGACGTGTGAGTAACAGCACCAAGATAAAGCTTGTCAGGAGTCTGGTTCACTCTATTTTTTTCTATCCTGCTGAGACATGCATAAAAGCAGCAGAAAGGAGAAAAATGACGCTTTTGAAATGTGGTGCTGGAGGCGGATGCTCCAAATCCTATGGATAACTGGACGACGTACCAACGAGTCCATTCGTCGGGAGCTACGTTTGGATGGCTTGACTCTGGCCTATAAATGCACACGCCGTATTCTTCAGTTCTTTAGACACGTTGTCCGTGGCAATGAGGAGAGCCTGGAATGGACCAGGAGGGGAAGAGAGAAAGAGGAAGATCCTCCACACGATATACCAATAAAATGAAGACAGCAGCAGGCACCTCGGTGGTTGGAGCGCTACGGGCAGCGCAGTCCAGAGAGAACTGGAGAAGAGTGGTTGCTTACACAAGTTCACAACCTTCAGGAATAAGGAGCACTATTAAGAAAAGTAAGTCTCCTTCGCACTTTCAAACCATAGTTCATCTTTAAACAGATTAACAGAATAGACTGTTTTATGGATAAGTGTTCTACTTTATGCAAGCATGGGTATGTGTGTACCAACATATTTTAAGCTTTCCCCTTCACTCGTCCTCGATTTGTTTTGACTTCAAGTTTTCCTCATACCTAACCACAAATTCAAGGTCAATGGAAATATTTACACCGACCAGCTTTCAGAATATCTGGTGTCCACAGTCTGCAGCCAAACCTGAATTTAAACTCGGTGTATACAGTAAGCAACTTGTGCTCGATTAACTGCGTTTACTGGATTAGTGTAAACGCTTCAATAAATCAGCTGAAACTAGTTCTAAACACGTGCAAATGAAAGTCAATAAAGAACCATCTCGATGTGAACCTATTAAACTATTTTAAGAGTGTAGACACTTAAGTGTACAAAGTAAGGTTTATTTTCAAACCAGTTTTCCACATCGTCTTTTTCATCAAAATAAAACGGTACATTTTTTTTGTCTAATTTGATCGATCCAATCTCACTCATTCAAATGTCTAACATTAGAAAAACAAGGCCATTTCTAAATGAAAGATTCCATCCTTGTTTTTTTAAGGTTTCCTGACACTCACAAGTAAAAAAACTTACACTCACAAGTAAAAAAAAATACTGATTCAACTACTCTTTCCAGAAAAAGTGTCTTAGAATGCTATCAACCCATAACGCACCTAAGCTTTACAAAGTACACATATAGTGTAACATCTTGTCGCGTTTTCTCCGAAGGGAATGGTTGTGGCGAGTGGAACCTATTTATTTTTGCAGGTAAGGGGGCCGACCTTACGTCAACCACTTCAGATAAAGTGGAGGCTTCCCAGCTCCCCAGGGGGCTGTTACTCGTTTATAGTGAAGGCTGAATAAACCTTGCCGATATTTTATTTTGGGTTTTAAATAAACACCGAAACGATAAATCATTTCTGACACCCTTGCCTCAGTGGGATTTGAACCCGAACTCTCGACATGAAATGCAAACAATCTACAAACTATGAATTAATTATTTCTTTATGAATATGTACAAAAGTTCTCAAGCTTTTTACCAACAGTTTATTTAATAAGTCGTGCATTCTATTGAACATGGTAGGGATCTATAATCTATAATCTAAGCTGCAAAGATATGTTAACATTTAAGGCTCATATTAAATGCATGCCCACAGATAGGCACATGTAGGTTCGCGCCTAAACATTCCGCATGTGTGCATATAAATAAGCAAAACCTCACATGAACATAAACCTTGCAACTCCTGCCGCCGTTCCCTGAACCGGGGTGGCATTGGCAAAAGTGAACCGATTTTTACAGTAAAATCTCACGTAAGTATTTGCCGAAAAAACAACTTAATAATATATTTATTCAAAAGAAAACTGTTGCACATTTGATCTAAAATAAAAGTTTACTGAAAAACTATTCAAGTCTAATTAATTTAGTTATGCATTCTATATCTATAATCTATGGTTTATAGATATAGAATGTATTTAAATTTTTTGTACACTCTTAAAGACAATAAATTTGGAAAATGTAGGTAGGTAGAAATGTAGGCCTAAAAAAACATACATATTATTGTGCTCTTTGAATGTAGTTAATTCTATTGAAAAGTTATGTACTTTACTTACTATGGTTCCGCTTAACAAAACAATAAGTTCAATTAATCCAAAAACTACTTATTCATCATCATAAATAACGCATTAGTTAGAGATACACTTAAAAAAAGTGGGTAGGTATTTATCATAATATACTTTTGAGGTGATGTGGTGAATAGCCTACCGTGAAAATTAAAAAGCAAAAACAGTGCTGCCAACCTTCTAACTTTTCAGTGTGCACACATCACAATATTTATGATAGGTAATTAAATTACGTAAAATTAATTTTAAATTAAATAAATTATCACACTTATATCATTGTCAGTAAAGAACGATTTGAGCTACTGTATAATTGTTTTGATATTAAATTGCGCAACTAAATAATGAGTGAAATTTTAGTGGTTATCATTGTTTACCATATTGCGCATAAAATCTGAAATAATAAAGTAATTATGACTTTTTTTTTGAAACGAAGAAAGTAAAAAAGTGACTCACTTTTACTGAATTAGATTATAATTCACCAAATTGCAGCAAGATGTTCCTACATTAATAAATATGTAATTAAATACATTAATGCGTTGTAAATCATGTTACTGATTGTTACAATTATGTTTTTTTGTGATGTCAAAATAATATAATCATATTCTACAAATTTCTATTGAATGAAAGTGATGACTGACGTGAAACGTTTTAATGAGATTGAGTTTTCGCAGATGGATGCTCCTTGACTTATAGGTTGGTATGAGGCTGACCACCCATACTGTAAAAAATGGTTCACTTTGCCAATGTCACCCCTGTTTCAGGGAATGTCGGCAAGAGTTGCAGGGCTTATGTTCATTTGAGGTTTGGATTTTATTTGAAAGTACACAATCAGCATTTGTAAGCGCGAACTACACGTGTTTGTTTGTGGGCAAACATCTGAGAGCTTTGAATGAATATATCCTTGCAACTTAGATTATATATTATAGATTATAGAACCCTCAAAATGAAGAAAACGAAGAGTCAAAACTCATGATGACCTACTGAATTTAAGCAAAAGAAGAGAAACAAAGCGAAATTTCAGTTTTCAATCAACTACTACAATTAATGAAAATTTATTATTGCAGCTTCTAGCTATTTCATCTCTTCATTCATCGATTAATTTAGTTAATCGATTTTTGTTTTAATCGATTTATAAGTTAACTTATTGTTTGAATTGATTAAGCTCAGTATGGTCGATATATCGCTGTACAAATTCTTAAACAAGATATTATATCAACTCGCAGACAATGTGCAAAATTGCATGACAAATGGAACGGTCCGCCGTCGAGTAGTTAAGTCTACAGACTCGTAAACTGATGGTCGTGAGTTCAACTCCCGACAGATCGCAATAAACTATCATTTTATTTTCAAAACGTGCTGCTTTAAGAAAAACATTTGCATTTACAAAAGACCATTTACAAATGACAAAGGTCCATCCAGCCTTACAGCAACTGGTTTTTGCTTGAAAATTGACGCAATAGTAAAGACCAAGCATGCAGAAAGTTCTTGAGATGTGAACATAAGCCCTGTAACTTTTGCCGACCTTCCCTGAAACAGGGATGACATTGGCAAAGTGGACTGTTCTTACCGCATGGGTGGTCAGCCTCGTGCCAATCTATAAGTTAAGGGAAGTAATGACACAAAAATTCACACAAAAACAGGACTCTCCAAATACGCCATCTTAATAGGTACATGTAGTATCTATTTCATAGAAAGTTTGTTCATTTTATCTCTTTACACCTGAAAATATATACATTAAAGTTCATAACTAAACTATATATAGAATAACTTTAATTACTTTATTATTACTTTTTGATTAAATTCAATTGTGAATCCCTCACCACACACAAAAGCTTTGCCTCTTTTTGGTGAGGTTCAGCTCATAGAACAATTAACTTATTATGTTATAGAAACAAGCTTTATAAAAAAAAAATGTACTAAAAAGTGTTATATTTAATAAATAAAAAATAAAAATTACGTGTAAAGATTTTTCCTCAAGAAAATGTAGTTTTACCTAAAAACAATCAAAAGATCGTAATGAACAATAATTGCCGAGAAAAGTTGAAGAACACCACGTAACATAATAATAATTGGTAGGTAAGTCTCCACTGGTTGGTGCAGTTCTGTGGCGTGAATGTCTAGGTCAGTTCATAGACATTGAGAATAGATAATTATCATCATTACAAGAGCAGTGGCGTGCGTCGAATTCACAGAAAAAAACAAACAAAACAGTGCTCGTATCGAAAGATATTTATATTCATATTTATTATTATATTTAGTAATGGACTCAGCAAATGATTTGGCATAGACAATATTGTGACGTCACCCGATCAAGTTGCTAGGAAAAAGATAATAAAAAAAAATTCTCGTTTCCATACGAGAGTGATATTGCTCGCCAAGAAAAAAAACTAGTAATTCAAATTTGTTTGTATCCCATCATAAATTAAACAAGTTATAAATAAACAGATACAATTTTGATATAAATGAAGTTGTACTTTCTGAAATTCAAATCTGGTGAATGAATAATTGAAATTTTATAAAATTAGTGGTACTTGATATTTTTTGGATAAATTATGACATTAATACAAATCATAAAATTATGATAAAACAGAAGTTACGCAATGTTTATGTACATCAAATTATATTTTATTCATCATGTTTATTTAAATAAAAGAGATATTTTTGTGTAACCTACAAAAATGATGGAAAAAGAAACTTTAATATATTTTTTATTACTAAGCAATAAATTGTTTATTTGTTTTGAAACAAAGTGCAACATTTATTTTGGCAATAGGAAATATTTTTTTAGATATCGGATCTATCGCGAAACATTTTTGGCAACTATCATGGTGTAACGCAAATAGGAACTACCTATTAAGGAACAACTAAGTGGCTCAATATTTACCAAAAAATATAAGATTTTCCATCCGAGATGGCAAACTCATTAATAAAATGATAGAACAATAATGTTAAAGAAAATAATTTGTCACTCTTATACGAGTTTGCGGGCATTTTCAAATTACAGATACACATCAAAGTAAATTATATTGAATCTAAGGGGCTGTCCATATATTACGTCATTCGCATTAGGGAGGGGGGGGAGTCTGATCTGCGGATGATGGCAAATGATGTACGAGTACCAAAAGTGACGTCGTTCTTGTAAATACCAATTTCTACAAAATATACAAAATATTATGTAAGTAATATAACATTATTAATTATTAAGCTCATCCATTATTACAGCAAGAGGGGGGGGGGGTCATTAGATTATGACTATATGATGATTGTAAGAGGGGGGGGTCGAAAATCGGCCAAAATCGATGACGTAATTTATGGACGGCCCTAAGTAGCATTTTGACTTCAGATTAATATCCCAAAAAAGAATTACAAGACAAAATATATAGTTCGATACTATAATATTTTACAGTTTTATGTTTAAAATAATCCAAATGTCAAATGAACAAAAATTCTGCAACCTTTTAAAGCAAGTTATAATACTTTCCATTTTTACAATATCCTGGTCAACTTCATACCACCCTATTACATATTATTAATAATAAGTTATTTAAACCATGATTCAAACAGAGAGATCTGAGAGATCCAAAATAATAACGGTTTTCGAGATTAAAACTCCAACAAGGTTATTCACAACACGTTCGATCCGTAGCTGTTCCATAGATCACCGTTTTCTTGTACGGAAAATTAACGATAGGTGGAGGCTGAGCCATGAATTTTCTGTGTGTGAATAACACCGCAAGAAAATATTTTGAATACATGAAAGAAAATAACAAAATAAAAATACAATGATCCAGAAATGACAATAAAAACACCAACGTATTCACGTATAAAATAACATGCTATTTTTATTTGCATACAATTATTTGAAAATAATTTACCACGCTTTGTGCTGTCAACATTTGAGAATACAACTTTGGAGAAATTCACAAATTACATAGTTATTTCTTTGAAAGGATCGATGTGAATTCAAACCACAGAATTCAGAAAAACCTTTCAAAAAATTCTACAATACTTATCAAATGAATACACGTAAAAAATACCATTGAATCTGCAACTAAAACCGTAGCAATTTACCAAAAATGATTGAAAATAAAATGCTTAATAGAGGCACTGTAATAGTTTTTATATATTATTTGGTAAAACGCTTGAGTTGAGTGTAAATGTAAAATTTTATACTGTGGGTACAGATGTATTGTTAGATTTTATTTTGACAAAAAACAGCTTGTAAAAAATACGTTGTTTGTGCCGCTACTGGGCGTTGTGGATATGTAATATGTATGTGTGTGTACTTGTGTGGTGCATGTGTGGAATGAATGGTTTGTGCGCACGCGCTGTTTGCCCAACTAACGGTACACCAGCCAGGCTTCTTGCACTTCTACGCTTTCTCCTCTTCCACAATCATCTCTAAGTTTAATCAAAACAACTGCAACAAATCCAGAAACCAACAGACACTCTTCTCAAATAGGTACAAGTGTGGTTAATATAGAATTCATCACCATCTTCTAAAGGCAGTACCTTGTTGACGCAAAAATGCAACGCAACTAAGCTACACATAAAGTGTAGTTTCTTGCCTGCGTTATCCCCAAAAGGGTCGCATGTGTCGAGTCGCGACCTATTTAATTTTACGGGTAAGAAGGCCGGCCTCCGAGGGGGCCTGGTTTTTATTTCTTGTGAAGGCTGAGTAGGCCTTGTCAGTATTTATTTGGGGTTTGAAATAAACAACGAAACGGGAAATCATTTCTGACACCCTCGATGGGATTCGAACCCGAGCTCACGGCATGGAATGCAAGCACTCTACCAACTGAGCTATCTACCATGTTGACAGTGAATAATAGTAATTAAGATGATTTATTTGGTAAGCGCTGTTTTTGTGTGAATCACACCTCAAGAGCCCTCTGCGAGCTTGGTCGTTGCTATAGAAAAGGCCAATTCTAAAGCAAGACCCAGTTTTTGTAAGGCTGGATGGACCTTTGGTGACCGGACTTTGGTAAAGGTACCTATATGAATTTTTCAATCCAGCGAAGAGCATAATATTTGAAAAATTAAATGGTGTGTTTTTTGTCCTCCGCTTGGATTCGAGTTCACGACCTTCCATTCACTAGTCCGAAGTGTTTTATTGTGTGTATTACACTAGACAACAGGCCGGTCTACAGTAATACAGGAAAAGATGGTAATCCAATTTTTTTCCAATAAATTTATCTTTCATGAGGCTAGACAACTTGACATATGATTGGTTCGTACAATTAAGTGGAGGATTTTTAAAAATATAAAAAACTATCACATTGTATTAGGCGTACTAAAAGTTGCATAAGCTTCTGAAAAATATGAATATTTATAACAAAATTTACGTGCGACGTGGTCGCTTTAATTGTGTACCTATTATGTATTCGTCATTTTAAATGTCTCATTTTAAATATTTTAATTGCTTATTAATTATTATACCACTTATGTAATCGTATGAAAAAACTACCATGTAAGGTTATATTTTTTAGGTAAGAAGTTATTTCATAATGAGGCAATTTAAATCTTTCTAGTAATTTCTACGAAAATCACACATATATGTATTTTCTCTTTGCAAGGTAAAGTTATACATTTATTTAAATACATTTATAGGGCTGCTTTGCATATTATCTTCATTATTAATATTTAAAATATTTTCATTTTGCAATGTGTGTGTGACCAATTAATGAAAGAGTTTGTTGAGTTACTATTAATATTACGTTTTGGAACATTTTAGTGTTTTTCATAATTTTCTTACGTAAGCAAAATATTAAAAAAGTGTCATAAATTAAATAACTTTATCAGCGTATTCATAAAAAAAAAAAATTATACCAAGTCAATAGAATATTGATTTTTTTGATAAGCGTTGTTTTTGTGTGAATCACACCTCAAGAGCCCTGTGCGAACTTGGGCGTCGCTGTGGAAAGCATTGATTTTCAAGCAAGACCCAGTTGGTGTAAGGCTCGATGGTGAACGGAAACGGCCTTTAGTAAAGGCAGATTATTTTTTCAATCCAGCGAAAAGCAATTTTGTAAAATGAAATCTTTTTTCGTGCTCCGCCGGGATTCGAGCCCAATACCTTCCATTCACGAGTCCGAAAACCACTAGACTACGGAACGGCCTTAATAAAACATAGTTTTTCTACTCCCATTTGGTAATTTACTAATTACAAAACGGCTAACGCAATCACAATGCCATACATTTCTACACCCGTTGCATAATGTTACATTATGCAACCGGTAACCGTGTTAAAATGAACATGTGCGCATGCGCATTGTCAGAATTGGAACCATTTTTTAATTTCAAATGTCAACCTTGTATGGGGGTATGAAGACCTGTCAATCCAAGATGGCCGCAAGCGATCAGCTGATTAGGCTTCATACAATATTAGTGATATTCGGTAGGTAGGAATTACCGTGGTGATGAGACTTTCAGCCCTGTTCAGATGAAAATAAATAAGTATATTTTATGTGTAGAGTCAAATAAAAATTGTTAATAGTGCTAAAATTTATCGAATTTATTTATCGGATTGCTCCAAATAAAGCTTTCCTTTTTTCAATGGAAAATAAAAGGCTTGAAAGGAAAACAATACAAAAAATTTCACCGCAAAAAATAAACAAACTCAAAAAGTTACTTGGTTAATAGGTGAGTATGAGGTTGATCACCTATGCTGTACAAATTTGGTTCACCTGCCAATACAACTGCAGGGCATATGTTTATTTGAGTTTTGGGTTTGAATGTTTAAGCTTATATGCAGGATGTAAAAGCGCGACCTTATACATATGTGTCGGCTTGTGGGCATGAATTCAATATGAAACCTAAATATAATTTATTTTTACAACTTAGGTTAGATTAGATAATCGAAGGGAATGATAAATCACACGTTTTGACAAAGGTAAGGTTTTAATTACTTCAAATGGACGAGTACATTATAATGACTATTATTCACTATTTTGTTAATTCTCTCATGGTCGTAGAAAAAGTATTGTATGCCACTGCATGTAATTAGTCTTTGTAACACTCGTGCTTTCTATTGTGCCGTTCGGCTGCGCCTCATGGCACAAACTAGCACTCGTGTTAAAAAGACTATCATTACTTGGCAGTGGCATAAATAACTATTTCCAATTGAAAAAAAAAATTCCGATCGAATTTCCTTCCAAGTGCTGTTTTTGTTCAAAGAAGCTCAACGCTCGGACAAGCACGAAACCCAAACAAAATAAAGCTTGCAGAATAAATAACAAAAATGCAAATTCTAAATTACAATTCCCTCCGAAAATTTCAATATATTGTAACATTTAAAAAATACAAACAGATGTTACATTGAATCTAGCAGTGTTTTCTCTGAAAATAAGTATCCCAAGCTTGAGGATTTTATGAAAACAAAAGTCTTCAATGTTAGTAGAGATATTAATGATTACAAAAACTCTATTGTGCAATAAAATATATTTTCTTATTTCCAAGGTCAGACGTTTTTTTTCTTCGGCAAACGAACTTTGAATGGCCGTGGGATCTGATGAAAATGAAAGTTCTATTGTTATTATTTGTTTCCAAGAAAAAAATGAACCAATAATCTTTTTTATTGTAATTCTATAGTATTTATTTCCAGTGCAAGAAAAATATAATAATTTATGAACCACACAAATATTTACCCAGGGAATTTATTATTTCTTTTCAAATTCTGTGTGAAAAATTCCGCAGATTTTACAGTAGGTACTCGTATTTATATATTAGAACGGCTCACATTTATCCCTTTGCAGTCGATATCAAAACTATGAGAACTTTGTGCTTTCACGACTCATTCCTTTGTCAAACTTCCCGCTTATGGAACGAGTTACCGGTATCTATGTTCCCACCCCAATTTAACCTTGTTCTATTCAAAACCAATATCAATCGCCACTTCAATTCAGTGTCCCGAAACAAAACCAACGCACTACATAACACAACACTATACGCAGCAAACAGCCCTGCTACAAAGGATCAAGATATTAACCACCGCATCACCAACACCTCTGCGACACTACAACGAAAGTCATATACCCCAAGAATCTCTGAAATCTAGGGAGTCTGCACAGGATTCCTTAAAAATATATTATAATAGGGAGTTCTATGACACTTGTTTGAGTGCTGCAGAAGTGTTGGTTTTGGCGAGATGGTTGATATATCCCTCGTAGCAGGGATGTTAAGTGCGTAGTGTTGCGTTGCCTTTGTTTAACGACCATAAGAGGAAGTGGCGATTGATATTGGTTTTGAATATACCATGTTTAAATTGGGTGGAATAAAATTACCGGTATACCAGATCCTGAGATGCCAGTTAGGCAAAGAAATGAATCGTGACAACACCGAGTTCTCATAGTTTTGAAGTGGACTGCAAAGGGTTGAATGTCGTTCCTTGAGTTAACCTTGTTGTAACGAGAGGATGAGGAATAAGTAAATATATTTTATCAAAGCGTAGACCGTGATAGTACTGATCGAGACAGACCGAGCATTCTCAGCACCTTCTTCTTCGCTCGAAGGCCTGTAGATTATCTGTTAGTAATCCAAAACAGGAACCTTTTCCTAGTTGTCCAAAGTATTAAGCAGACTACGATCCGTCTATTGATGATTGAATAATTAAAAAATAATTGCACTCGCAAACAAAAAAATAAACATGTCGTCTTCACAGTTCCTAAACCTGTCAAGAAAGCAGATTTTCTGAATGAGTCAATGTGGAGATTGTTCAACACGTAACATTTTATAGTTTTTTTGCACTTGGTCTACAACTCGAACAGCTCGCAAGGTGAAGATATCGAGTTTTTAAAAGTAGAGGCCGCTGTACCGGTCCGGTGTTCAATCACTCCATTATAGGCATAATGCTGGAGGTGACACTGCCGAGTCATTGACTGATGGCTTGCTAAGTGAACGATCTATTCACACAATATATAAAATATAGGAATTTCAAATCGACAACAAATAAAAGAAAATTTACAAAAAAAAATGTATTGATTTCATCCTTATTTCTCCGTTTTTGTGTTCCTTCACTAATATGCCCCATTTACATTCAGCGGAAGTGAGAAGGGAAGTTGGCAGGGCATGCGTGTAAACGCGGATAATCGCGTCAAAGCGAGTGGCCAGGGAGACGTGGCTAAACATACGCATGTACATGTTCTAAAGTCTAAACAATTGAAACTAATCGGGCTCTCGAATGTTTAAAAAAGTTTTATTTTTATTTTAATTTTACTCCTATATTTTATTATTGTTATGCCTTTTCCCTATCAACCCGACAAGGTGGCTAGGGAAACCTCATTTAAATATTGGTAACTCCTAAGTGCCTACCATATTAGACGGAATTTCCGTACAAGGGTAGGTACACGCTGACGTACATGACAATGAAAAGCGATATCAGAGCGCATGTTTTTTGTCGGATAAACGATTTTCAACTGATTTCACTATTACCACAGCACTTAGACCACAGCAACAAGTACCTTCCTACCATACCGAAATACCTACCTTCCATATCTATTACCTTTAATCTCGCTTATATGAGTAAAATTATATAAAATAGTATATACTACTTTTGAAGCAACAGTGCCAAGCTTTCGATTAAAAATAAAAATAAATTCAATACCAGCTACAATAAACTAAGTTAGCTATAATCTATGTTGCAATATATATATTGACGTTTAAGGCTCATATTTAATATATGCCCACAAGTAGGCATATGTAAGTTCGCGCGTACAAATGCTGTATGTGTACTTACAAATTAAAATAAAAATCTCAAATTAACATAATCCCTGCAACTTTCACCGACCTTCCCTGAAACAGGAGTGATATTGGGAAAGTAGTGAATCATTTTGTACAGTATGAGTCGTCAGCCTCATAATAAATACTTATAGGTATAGGTACTAAATTTGGCCGGTGGATGACATAATTTTGTCTATGTAACCTCATTCATATCGGAAAGTTGTATTGCGCCTCACGACAGAACCAAGAACTCAAGCAACACCTCTGCGGCACCCTTCCAGGGTGACATAGACCCCCAAGACTCTCAAGAATTGGGGAGCCTCCCGCACAGGATTCCTTAAAAAAAAAAAAAAATTTTTAAGAACTTTGAAGGAAAACATTTGTTGAACATTTTTTTAACAGAGAATTTATCGAAACATCTAATCTAATCTAATCTAAGCTGCAAAGATATATATCATTTAAGATTTATATTAAATGCATTCCCACAAGCAGACATGTATAATTTCGCGCTAACACATGCCGCATGTGGACCTACAATATAAAAACCCAATCTCAAATGAACATAAGCCTTGCAACTCTTGCCGTCCTTCCCTGAAACAGGGGTGACATTGGCAAAGTGAACCAATTTTTTACAGTATGGGTGGTCAGCCACATAACAACCTATAAGTCAAGGAACTGAAAAACTGAGAACTGAGAAAACATGAGTTTTGTTATAGAGTTGATTAGACGCAGTCTAATAGTCAGCAGAAGATAATGGTCGGTAACAAAAAATGTAAATGTAGAAAAAATAACTGTATAATGGTCTTATTTATTATTTCCAATGTGGAATAAAAGCATGCACTTGCAAAAATCTATTAATTAACATCTATGCCGGCATAAAAAGCGTTACACTGTTATGTTTTAGTTCCATATCTAATCTATAATCTAAGTCGCAAAGACATATTGACATTTAAGGCTCATTTTAAATGCACACCCACAAGTAAACACGTGTAGGTTCGCACTTAAACATTATGCAAGTGTATTAAAAAAAAATCAAATCTTCAATGACTATAAGCTTTGCAACTCCTGCCGCCTTTCCCTGAAACCAGGGTGGTATTGGCAAAGGTGAACTAAGTTTTCACAGCATAGGGATCAGCGTCATACCAACTCATTAGTCAAATAGCATACTTTTGAGATTTATTCCGTGAGAAACTACATTTAAAAACTTTTTTAAAAACGATTTTCAGAAAATTGTCGCTTTCAATTGTTGACAGAAATCTTTCAACGACAATAAAATAAAAATCGGTTTACGAATTCCTGGATTTGAAAACGATTTGTAAAGAAAATCATAACACCATTTATCTACAACCTTCGAGACTTTTTTGTTGTAGAAAAAACGCTGTTTAGAAAAGCATAAGGATTGCGCTGGGTTTATTAAATTTGAAACAACAAACACTAAGGTCCGGTATTTTCAACGCTAACATAATGTGACTTTAAACTGATAAAAAAAACTACCCTCACGATTGACATAAGCGCGTTCTTTTCATTCAGTAAAAAGTCGTTAGAAAAACACCACCAAAAGTTTTTTTCTTTTATTTCAGAAGGATTCTCTTTACGTGACTTGCAACTGAAGCAAACAAAAATCTCACGCTCAAGTTAATTTTCCTAAGAACTGTATTATATTTTTTATCACAGATTACAATTACAACTAAGCTATCTGATGTTTTAAAAATGTGAATTATTGTAACTCAGAAACATTTAATGTGGTTTCAATTCTCACTCATACACGAGAGAAATTTCTCCACAAATCTAACTGTGAAAATTGCTTCTTGCACTGTGGGCACATTAAACACACTTGGCGCTTTCTCTGTCTGAACCTCACATACAAAGTCGATGCCGAACTGAATATTGTAACGATATATCAATTAAGATTCGACTTCTTATGGTTTTATGTCAATAGTTTTTATACAGCCAACCACAATCTAAATACCTACAGGTTAGTAAATCATTTCGTTCGAAATTCAAAATTTAAATACATATTGGAAACATCAGGCCTACCAACTCATCATATCGCTAAAATAATGAAAAATGTTCTAAATTCAAAATGAAAAACCTATCTATATACATTGTTTATTCATCTTGTGTTTTCTCTTTGGTAGATAGGTATAAAATGAAAATGCAATTTTAAATAATTTGCGATAAATAGAATCCACCATAGACGAAACATTGTGACGTCACAACTAAGGAAAGCTAAGGAAAAGCACAAATGGGAAAAGGCTAAATAATACTTTGTAATAAACTTAGCTCAAAATTGAATTTAATTTTATTTCTTGGCGGGTAAACGCCACACTTCTATGCTACTACGACCATTAGCAAGGAATAACAAAATATTTGTTTAAATTTTCCTTCGCATCCTTGTCGTGTGTCGTCACATTAGTCGCTAAGGACCACATTTATATAGACCCGTGATGTTTACCCGCCGAAAAACATTCAAATTCGGAACATCCATTCCGACAACTTTCCGAGTTGATTAAAATTCAATGGCTACCTATGGTTTTTATACATCCAATCACAATTTCGGTCTGCCTCAATGGACAAACTAATTATTTAGTGCCGGATATGGATAATTATGTTACTACAGATTGACACACATGGCGTGGATCGCGTGCTATCTGGGATGTTCTACCAGGCTGTGTTATTCTAACTAGAAATAGTTACACATCTAGCACATGTTATACATCTTTCGTGTACGCTTATTTGCATACTACATTGGCCAATATAAGTTGCTTCACAAAAAAAATAGAAAATTTTAATACCTATATATTGTGTAATTCGAAACCTAGTTGTTTTTTTTCTTTGAGTAAGTTTTTAAAATAATGTTTGTTCGACGAAAAGAGGACCTGAAATTTTTGAATTGAGAAAAGTGTTGGATGAATTAGAACAAGATGGCAGTCTAAAATTAAAAGTAAATAAAGGTAAATAGAGAATGTAATATTGTGTTTCCTTATTCTAAAAAAACAAGATTTCTTCTTTACGACTCTTAAACCTATGTATTTTCAAACTGTGTAACAATACTTCATTCCTCTTTTTTTTAATTTATCTCGAACTTATTTTAAAAAACGAATGACTCACTAATAACATTTGTTTGTAGGTATTTTTTGCATCACTTTAGGTAGTAAACATTTAAGAATAATAATTTGAAAAAAGCTCACCCAACATGTAATGCCACACTAAAGCTGCAACCAAAAATAAGAAAGGAAACAGGAGTTCTCAGAGTTTTTAAAAATATCACAAAATATGATGATTAATAAAACACTTTAAAAGTCACATTAACCAAAGAAGCATAATATACTTAATCTTAAAACTTCGATCATTAATTGTCGAAATGTTAATTAAAAAGTTTCGATTTGATTTAAAGTTTCTCAATTAAAATTAAAAACAAACACTGTATTTCTCAGTCATTTTTAATTTCACTTAGCTCTTTATTTTGGCACTTGAAAGTTATATTTTTTTTTTATAATTAATAATATTTATTGTCGCACTGATTTTCTCGATTACTTCGATGATGAAAAAAAAATGGAAACTCGAGCACACGTCTAACTCGCACAGCGCGCGGTTGACAACTGACCAGAGACTTCAGCCAATATGAAATGAAAACTTTCTGAAGACGGAAAAAGCGCATCATTTCTAAGATGGAGGGGTGGAAATGTACGATGGGAGGGGCGCTACATTTTTAATGATTTACCCTTAAAATGAACGTACATTTTTCGCTGAATAACTCATTATAATAATTATTAAATTAATCAAATTAGAAACTACCGCTGCTAAGCATTTTTTATAAGACATGTTTTATGGAATTACAATAATGAACGTTGTACATATGGCTTACTCCATTATGTTTTTCATATTCTTATGTATCGATTTTTAATAAAACCAGTAAAGAAAATTGAAAATGCACTCGGCACATCAGAAAAATTTTCGTGTATGAAAAATGAACTCCCGATAGCCAGGGATTCTTTCTATGCATTTTAAGGCATCGTAAAAATAATGCAGTTGACATTTATGCTAAACGCAGTGGGTAGCACGCTGTATCTTTAAAATTACCTACATAGTATTGTGTTGAAGTTATTACTCTCTGTCTTGTCTCTAACCCGGACAAGTAACACCACATTTTTTCCACATTTTAAATGTGCCGAATCCATTTTATTTTAGTTTTTGATCATTAACATGTTTACAGTATTTTCATGTACTGAAAAAAGGCTGAAAACTGAAATTCTGATTTATTGTTTTCAGTGAGGTACATTTACACAGCATTTATTCTTTCACTTTTTGCTGTAAATCTGAGAATTCACCCTTGCACCAGTCTCTGATGGTCCATTCACTGTTTGTGTCCCAGCCACCTTGCTCTGGGTCTTCCCACTGCCCTGCGTCCTTCAGGATCTGCCATCACAACTATCTTCTTCAGCCTCTGATGGTTCATTAAGGTACGTGTTCAGGAAAATGAAAAAAAAATCATTAACTGGATTATATTGTATAATTATAATCTACAATCTAAGCTGAAAAATTATACATGCATGTTAGATTCACATTTAATGTATTCCATTCTTACAAATGCTGTACCTACTCATAAAATAAAAACTCAAATCACGAATGAACAAAACCCTGCAACTCTTTCCACTCTTCCCTGAAATGGGGTTGACATTGGCAACTTTTCTCTAGTAGCCCGGCCGCGTGTTCCCATTCCCCGACCTAAAAGGAATCTTTACTCAGACAGCACACGGAAGTATCATACCCTAAATCTGCCGTTATTGTTTCTTACACTTTATGGTCTTAGCAAAAAAGTGACAGTAATGAAAAAAATCAAGCATGTTTATTAATTTTTTATCTTAATTATAAAGTTTAAACAAAATATATAACTTAAAAATTGCGACCACAAAAAAATATTTAAAAAAATACGTTTTTTTCACTTCTGTAGCTACTTTCTCGTGTGTGCTATGTTTTGGAATTTTTTTTTTCATTCTATTTATAGAACTATACATTGTCTAGTGTAGTATCGAAACCGTTTTTTTATAATGTCAATAGTTTTTGAGTAAATATGGAAAAACTGAAACTACTTGATGAATTAATTTTTTTCCGTGTGCTTGTCTGAGTAAAGATTCCTTTTAGGTCGGGGAATGGGAACACGCAGCCCGGCCGGGTAACGACACAAAATTGAAAACTCAATTATAAAGATAGTACCTATAGACTTTTTCAATTGAAAATAAGACATACAAAAACATGTATAAAAATGACAATGATACCATGTGTAAAAATGAAAAAAAGTTAAACATGCCTACTTCATTGACATTATCTCATTGGGTAATTGCATTTTTTATGCTCGCAACACCATATAATATTGCAACAATAAAGTGAAGCACTTTTCTTTACCCCAAGTATAAAACTTTACTTGTAATCTGCATAGTTTTACAAAATATGTATAGAAACTTAAACAGCGTCTTTAGTCTACGTTTTATCTTCATTGCATTTTTAGTTAAACGATTTCATAGAGTTTATGTATACAGTTTTATACTCGGGGTGCTGGTCTGGGAATTGAAAAGTGAAATTTCAATGCACAGCATTTTGCAAAATTTTCCTGAGAAAATGCACTTCGCTCTCTGTACCAGAGACAATACAACAAGCCGCCATTTTAATGATCAAATGTCATACAACTCTTGTATTTGCAAACACAAGTAAAACACTATCATTTTCTCACACGTATGTGCGTATAATTACTCACTAAACATGGTAATAATAAAAACTAGATGCTCGACTAAAGAATAATCTAGAAATCAAAAATAGATTATTCATTAAATGCATGGGTAAGTACTTACCTACTTTAAACAAAGAAATAAATAAAAATGTGTAGGTACGAGTATTACATCTATCAATGTTTAAAATTAAAAAAATCTATCAAAAAATGCAATGAGTTATTATCAAGACTTTGTATAGATACATAGATAATTAAAAGAATGAGTTTAATAGAATAAATTTATTTTAAAAATGTCGGAGGTACAACAAATGCGTAAATACATGAAAAAAAAAAGATCCAGTATGATTTGGATCTCCGTTCTGCAATCATCCCATGAAATTCACTTACAGGCATGGGCGTACCCAGGATCAAATATAAGGGGGGGACAGGTTTTGGAAAATTGAAGATCGTCGTCACCAAAATATATCGCCGACGACGGGGGAGGAGGGTAGGCACGCAATTTCCTCTAGGGGGGGGCAAGACATGATTGAATAATGGTCATTTTAGTAATTGCAATACAATTTAATAACAATTTTGGGTTATTTAAGTTGATTTTTTTCTTCCAGCGGGGGTCAGCTGCTCCCCCCCTCCCTTGCTCTTCCTGGGTACGCCCATGCTTACAGGCCTCAAAAATAATAATAAAATTTAGATTATTGATTGCATTCTCATGTGTTAGAATAGAAGCTGGTAGCTCAAGTCTGCATTTGTCTTCGTGCCGTTGGGCATTCGCTTCGGTTGACAGGACACCTCTGATGCGCATCCATCCAAGATGGCGGACCCCTGACAGCCACATATGCCGTGAGGAGATCAACACAATCTCTACAAGCTCGAGAGAGAAACTGCAAATACCACATACATAGAGATCAGCTATAACTGTCTAATAGGTAAGTATAGGTACTGCAAAGACTATTCGAATTTCGAATTTTCAAATTTCAAAAAAAGAACATATCAAAAAGTATACCCACCTATATAATATTTATATTTTTTTTATACCTACCATGTCAAGCGTTTATCTTCCAAAATACATTTATATGGTTTCAGAAGCATTAAAAGAAGACTTTTTTTGATAGGAGATTGTAAATGACTTATTGAGATAGATTATTGGTAATTTATAAAAAAAAATCAATACTTTAATGACATGCAATAAATAAATGTGCTTGATTCATGTTTTTTCACAACAGCATCAATTCACTTCCTATATTAATCCATTAGATTTTTCTTCCTATTTATATGTTTGCTTAACAATATTTTTCATTAATATCTACAGCGATAGCCGATTGACATTTGAATTTTGTAGGTATTCTAATGTCCAAAATTCAAATTTTGAATTTAAAAAAGTGTATTCGAAACTTGAATTTTCAAAACATAGATATTCCGCTGAGAATCTTGCAGGTGAAATAAAATGATGATTTTAAACGCATGCCTGCATGAAATGGCGGCCATCCAATGTACCGCCACAGACGCGTATCAATAGAAACAAAATTAAAAGCCCGCCATTGCTGAACGTGACATGTTGTGATGGGGTTTCTGAGATGACATCACGTAAGCACGAAAACGCGCGAAAAGAAAAAGCACGCGCGTTTTGACATGCGCCATTATGAGGTTTTATAAGAAACGTGATTTAAGGATGATTTTAAAGTAATATTTTATTTGGTAGCGCATGGCTCAGTTTCCATCCAAGTAAACAAAACAATACTTTAATAAACCAGACAGCAAAGTTACATTTTATTCGCATTTCCAATAATGAATAGAATATCCAGAGTCATAATAAAAGGAGAGCTTGTATGAAGAAGGTTATGACTCTGGATGAAATGAAAGAAGTATGTAAGGACAGAAAGAAATGGCGGTTGATCTGTAATGCTGGCGGCTAGGGCTAGGGTTTCTCAAGTTTTCCATTTTTTTTTGTAAATTTTAAATTAGAATTTTGCACATTTAAAATGTAGGTACAAATGCGTTATCACTTGGATGGGAAAGAAAGGACAGAGAGTCATTAACTTCAGTAGAATAGATAGTTTAAAAATATACTAAAGCACTCCCACTGCATGTAGCATTCTGACAACTGCATTCGTTTCATAGTTCTGTAAATATAAATAAAACCCTGAGTATCGTGAATACTTTTTTTTATTTACTATGGATGACGTCAAATAGCCGAGGGGTTTTTTTTTATTGTGCGCATTTTATTATTCATTGGTCAAATCTTGAAAAGGCGTGTCCGGTCGATAGCTCAGGTGGTAGAGTGCTTGCATTCCATGCCGAAAGCTCGGGTTCGAATCCCACCGAGGGTGTCAGAAATGATTTCCCGTTTCGGTGTTTATTTCAAACCCCAAAATAAAATACCGGCAAGGTTTACTCAGCCTTCACAAGAAATGAGTACCAGCACTCTCGGGAGCTGGGAAACCTCCACTTCAACTGAAGTGGTTGGCGTAAGGCCGGCCCCCTTACCTGTAAAAATAAATAGGCTCAACTCGCCACATGCGACCCCTTCGGGGATAACACGGCAAGAAGTTACACTATATGTGTAGCTTAGTTGCGTTTTTTTAGTTGCGTGGCTTGGTTTTTAGATTCGCATTCGCAACGCATCTAAAGCTGATAAAAATGCGGATTTCATCCCTACAAACTATGCCTACAAATGATAAATATCGTGCTAACATCCTACTTATAACTTCCTTCGTCTGTACAAACTATCCGATTATTATTAGATATTATTAAAATATAATGTACAATTATAACGCGGCAACCAGTATACTTCCTGACAAACTTGTTAGGCTGAAAATCCAGTACGAGCATCGTCATGTTGGCAGCACTGATTTAAATATTCAACGCCTATAAATCCATTAATTATTTCACAAAAGAAAGTAACGCATAATTTTTACATACAGGAAGGTAATCTCATTTGTAATTGTACAGTGATTTGTATGTTTTAGCCTGTTGTGCTTTGATTTTGAAACATTATTACCATTATAAAATACAATGTTGCATAAATATAGTGATACGGTTCATTAATTTAGGTATTTTTATAGCTCTCTGTAAAAGTTTTTCAGAACCGAATCTTTCAGGAAAAAAAAAACGCAACTAAGCTATACATATAGTGTAACTTCTTGCCGCGTTATCCCCGAAGGGCTCGCATGTAGCGAGTTGAACCTTTTTTTTTTCAGGAAGGTACAAAAAATTAAATGACGAAAAAAAAGTATTATGGAACCAAAGGCAGCTGTGCAGAAAAAACCTAGATAGGTTTTTTACGAAAATTAAAGAAATATGCAGAAACATAGAAAATCATTTTCTTGAATTTATGTAATTTTCTAAAAAAAATCTTAGATTGCTTCGTTTTCATGGATCACGCAAAATATATTTTTTAATTTTCTTCGAAAAAAAACTTGATTGGTAATTAGGTATTATGCATTATTGAAAACATATTTTTAACTAATTATAAAAAAACCCTAAATTTGTGCTACAATTTATTTACTTTTTCCAATGTCACCCCTGTTTCATGTAAGGGCGTCAAGAGTTGCAAGGGTAGATGTTCATTCAAGGCTAGGGTTTTTATTTTATAAGTACACATGCAGTATGTGTATAATATGCGACTTATACCAATCTGTTTGTGGGCGGGAATTGAATATGAATCTTAAATGATAATATAACATCTTTAAAACTTAGATTACTTAGAAATTAGATTAGACATTATAAAAAATAAATATCGATTCCAAACTTTTTTGTTGAATTCAGTAGGTACTTTTTTAGTTATAGAAATAATGTATCTCAAAATTAGCTTACTTACACTTTTACATCTTTCTGTAGACTATTCTCCCATTCTTATTTCAGCAGTTTTCAAGAAAATAAATGCTCCCGCCAAGTCATATAATAATAATAATAATTAGACAAAATTTGTACAGCGCCTTATATGACAGTGTGTCACTACAAAGGCGCTTGTCCATATGATTGAACGAAGGGGTGAGCCTTGAGACGTCTTTTAAACGGTCTCTCCAAATCCAGTTCCCTCAATGAGGCGGGAATAGCATTCCAAGTCATTGGAGCGACCGCCTTGCATGCCCTGTCTCCAAAAACAGTGCGGGGCATTCTTGCAGGGATGTCCAGGCAGCTGCTTCTTGATGCAGCTGACCTCAGTGTTTGTCCGCGCGAGTTTGTAGTTGCTGGAGACACCAGTTCCATCAGGTACCCCGGAGCACTCCCACGCAGTGCTCGACTTTAAAGGTGATCCTCTCTGGGATTTTCAGCCAATACCTTTTCTTTCGACCAAATCAATAAAGGAGACTGTTCAATCCATCCTTCAAAGATTCATACTATGATTTTCCTTTACCATCTCTAAATCTAAATCTAAATCTAAGCTGCAAAGATATGTAGCATTTGAGATTCATATTAAATGCATTCCCACAAGCAACATGCATAATTTCGCGCTTACAACATGCCGCATGTGGACCTACAATATAAAAAACCCAATCTCAAATTAAAATAAGCCCTGCAACTCTTGCCGAAGCTTCCCTGAAGCAGGGGTGACATTGTGGTACCATGATTTTAATATTATCAAAAACTCTTTCTGTCACAATTTTTTTTCGTAATCTTGCAGGTAGCTTCTTGTTAGATAACCTCACACAACTTTTGAGAGATTATTAGAGACTCCGTCACTTTTGTTGCGTATTTCACTTCCTTACAATAACGCTTCTTTTCTGTGTCGCCATTACATAACAACGAGGAAGTTGCATCAATAGAGAGATGAACGAATTACTGCAACAATAATCAGTTACACTTGTTTTATTTCTTCGTTGCGCAACTTTTAAAGACAAGATGAATATTGATTGAGAAATAATATCGAGAGAAAAATCGGAAACAAAATTCGGTTGTGCAATTTTGATTTCAGTGTCAAAATATTACGTGACAGATTTACGCAATTTTTTTTTCTTATTTTCATGGAAAACTAACGATCCATTAAAACATAGCGTACCTACCTATCTTAGGAGGTCTGCACGTGAATTGTCATAGACAATATTGGGTCGTCACAATATTGTAGATGCAATTCAGTCCGGTCGGGTTTAGGGAAAAGGCATACAAATATTTTGTTATTGGTTGCTAAGGACGGCAGGCAAAAAAATCTAAATTAAAAAATGTTTCAACCTACGCTTGCATGTACATGTGCAAACAAAAATAAAATTTTGTAATTTGTGTTAATCAGTTCATCCTTG